>JAWDGP010001186.1:0-75000 GCA_033675545.1 Elysia crispata | reverse complement strand
GAAAACGTACTCTTCAATACAAAGAAAAAACGTGCAACTGCCCAGACAATATGGCAGACAAAACATTTTAAGTCAACGGATTTTTTCAAATTTATTGGGTAACCCTGGATTGCTTAAGTTTATAATTATTCTGCATCTAGTCACAATCTGTATAACTCGCGCAAGACAAATTAAGAGTGACAACTTAATAAAATGGTTTAACTTGAATGTGCATACGCTTTCTTGTTCACAATTAGTGGATCTGGACGATATATTAGATATATATATATATATAACAGTATAGAAGTACGAAACGCTTGCAAAAGAAGCAGGAGTGAAATTCACATTGCAACCGCCGTCCGGAAAAAAGGCAAGGATTTCAGTGTTGTTCTTAAAATACTGACCAATCAAATCCTAGTGCTTTCCGATTTAGAACGACGCACATGTTTTCCATGACGCGTTTGTCTTTACGCTGAAAGAGTTCTAATTTCATTCCTTTTTTAACTTTTTCAGTGTTTCACTCCATTTAAAAGAGTAACATAACTTTCCTATATATTTATATTTAAAATATAACAGTTATTTGTTTTAAAAATAGTCACTCGATTGGAAAATTGGGAAACACTGAGAGCAGTCTTTTAACTGTCATTTGATTCATCATTATAAATTTGGCAACAAAAGTTGATGAAATTAATTACAATAAATATTTAATGAATTTTCCGATGCATTTTTAGCCTAAATACAATTTTTTTTTGTTTTGGTTTTTTTTTTGTTTTTTTTTTCTACCGCATGGAGTATTGATCTTGGCAGATCAAAATTCAGTAATCTTCATCACTGTACATTGAGTGGTTTTGGACGAGATAGTGGAGAAAGAAATGGGCGTTGCCTTTTATAATATAGATGAATTGTACCTTGATCCGTGTATGTCTTTAATCTTTGGTGTAAGAGTGTGAGCAAATCAAGGCGAGTAACTCTCGCTGACTTTTTTGTAGGAACATTATGTATTAGATTACTTGTAACGTTTTATACCTTGAGCCGAAATGAGAAATAATAGCTATGGCTGAACACGTTTTGTACAAAGAAACTTCTTAATCCTTTTTTACGAAGCATTTAAATATTGATTCGAAATATTCTCCAACTTTACGGTCAAATTTGCGCACTCCATGGTTTATATCGTGAGCTTGGACTAAAGAAGTGCGATGTACTGATATCCTAAGTTTTTCGCTGACAGGTTATTTTGTTCTTGCAAAGTAAACCTGCAGCTGATTAAGAAACAACCAGTTGCATTAACCTTAAAAGTTTAGAGCTCATTATCTGAGGACGTGAAAAATTACTAAGTTAATTTGGAGTTCCATACTGGCCCTGGTGCAACATTTATGGGCATATAACATCTAAGACAAACAGCAGTACCTGATTGCAAAATATAAATCTTTCAAATCGTTGGGGTTTTTTTTTATTTTTACTTCAATTTGCTCACCTTCAGGGAATGGTGGTAGCGTCAGTGCTTTTAAACTATTTGAGTTCCTCCATCATTTAATATTGAGATACCTAAAACTTCAAGCAGAATAAACATAACTCCTGACCAAATTCAGTCTCTGTTTATAAAAGTACAAACCATATTTATATGAAATTAAAACTTCATTCTAGATCCATTATGTGTTAAACAATATCAAGTTGTCTTTTTTGCTGAACAAACTGTGGCCTACAATATTTAGGTGTAGATCAGAGACGTATTTTATGAAAATGTATTTGTAAGTCGAAGAGGAGGTCAAAACGAAGAAAAATGGGGCGAATCGGCTTAATCATATATTAAAACAAAGCATTTGGGCAACATAAATACAATTTAAAATAGAATTTCAGGTTTTATAGTTGCGCACGTTATGGAGTTTTTTAATATATCTATAACAATACATTTCTATCTTAGTTTCATTATTTAGTTTGGGTGAAAATTAAAAATCGAAAAAGAGTTCCCTGGATGAGATTTGGAGATAGAACCTCTGTCCAGTCTATCAAAACTTATTCTTCGCTTACATCAGCAGTTAATTCTCTAATCCTTTTTTTAACTTTGTTTCATTTACGGACTTCACTTCACACTAACACATTTACTGATACTTGACTAAATGGGCAGTTAGTTAAGACAAAGTGTACAAACCTTGTAAGTGATTGAACATTTTTTAAGTATATCTGAAGCCCATTATTCGATAGCTGGAAAATTCCTAGAAATGAAGAAAGTTTAAAGGTGACAAACCAAAAACAGAAAAACAATAGTTGTAATTCTTACCAGAATATCACCAAAGTGAGTGATTCCCATCCTTGGCAGTACGCACGCGTCAACAGTAAGCAGCTTTCTACCGTTGATGAAATGGGAGCGAAAATTTTCCTGTAGAAGAAACAGAATTTTCTCTTTGGAAAAATTGTATGGCAATAAATCATCAATAGGCACCAAAATCCATATTCTCTTGGAAATTGGCTCCGTTCAATTCGAATGCAAAATTTGCACGGTCAAAGAATGGTGGGCATTCCATTTAAATCAGATTTTGAATCATTTGCTAAAGAAGAATTTTAAGCAAAAATTTAGTTAGAGATTGATCATTATTATTGTATTTCATGGAATTTCTTTTGAAAGAACTCTGGGATTTTTTGTTTGTTTGTTGTTGTTTATTTTCGTTAATTTTTTCTTTAGTTTAATCAAGAAAGATAATGTGCCAATGGTTTTTTGGGTCCTATACATTTATTCTTTTAGCATTTATCAAAGTTTGAAGGATAGGGATTTAGAAAAATAATTTTGGGCCTTGTTTTCTCCATGTTTGCTTACACTCCAAAGAGAACCTAGGCGCTCTTCGGAAAGTTTCTCTATTCTCTATGCACAGGAATTGTCTGCACTGTGGATACAATAGAGATTTTATGTTATCTCTAATAAGCTTTCGAAATCGTTTCGGTCTGCCCTTCTAAAATTATTCAAGGCGGCAGTAGGATTTGAAGCTTTTACAAAACTAACCAATTTTTTATAGCGGTCAGTTCCCCAAAGATCGTCATGTGCGAAGCAAAAAAAAATCAAATACGAAAGCGGAGAAGGTGCTTAGATCAAGTTTAGTGAACAAAAAATCGTTTTTGACAAATAGAGCAGCCTCCCCCCTCCCCCTGCAATATATATATATTGCGGTTCAGACTAGAATAACCAAGCACCAAGCACCAAGTTTTGCACGTTGCCACATTAACGGTTCAGTAAGCTCTACCTCTCATTATTTCTCTGGCTCTGTATCTGTCTATACATGTCATACATTGTTATCTCTCTCTTTTTTGACATCCATCAGTTGTTGTTTTTTTATTTTAATTTATCGGTCAGCTTTTCTCTCTCATCTGTCTCGTTCTCTTGTTCAGTATCTATCACTTTATCCCCCGATTTATCTCTTACGTCCTGTTTTTCTCTCTATCTCTATCTTCTTCATAATTTTCTCTTACTTTTTTGCCCTCTTATTCTTTATTTCACTCGACCTCCCTAACCTTTCTCCTTCGCAAGCGACCAACATTCTGTCCTTATCATCTCTCGCAAAGTTTGCTCACTCGCTTACCCTTTCTCGCCGTTTCGCTCTCTTGGCCTCTTTTTTTCTTATTCCCTCTCTCTATCTTTCGTTCTCTTTCTATCTATCCTTCTTACCCCTAAGAGAGGAGTATACATGCACGTCAAGCAATCCCAATTGTGATTGGTGTCAAAGGTACATAAAAAAGCTTATTGAAACAGTTTTTCAACAGCAGATTTCAAATTAAGTTTTAAATTTGATTAAATACCTTGAAATTCAGATTTCAATGGATTTTGAGTCAGGCTGATTTTGCATTCAAAAATTTTATCCTATCGTTTTCCTAACTTTTTTAAAAACCATACATGTTTTATTATAATTGAATTATGTTAATGTACCTTAATTTCTAAGTTAATGTAGCGGATGTCCTTTGCAGTAAACCGAGGATGAAAGTTGAGAACATGTTTGAAGATCAAGTCTATGCACTTAAACCTGATTCTCATAGAAATTTCATTGTAATCTCGAGCAAAAAAAAATAAGATCAATTTACACTGCATTGTTGTTTCAATAAAATAGCAAAATACCCGTTCTACGAACGATGGAAAGAGATAATTATCAACTCACCAACATGCTTCAACCTACCAGGTTTACCGCAGGACTTCTGTGTAGACATCATTGTCTCTGCATCCTAGGTCATTGGTTTTGTTGCATGTATCATTACCGCATGCTTAGACCCTACCCTGCTTATGGCGACATACAATTGACCATGTGAGAAAAACATGTTGTAATGAAATCCCTATTTTCTGCAATGTTTGCCCCTGTGCTTTATTGTAAGTCATGGCAAACGCTGATCTAAGGGGGAGCTGTTTGTGTTTCTTGTGAAAAGAGAAGACATTTTCAGAAGGTATGAGAGCGATTTTAGGGATAACTATTCTCTTCCCTGCATGTGATCCACATGCGATGACAGCATCAATGGCATGTTGATATAGGTGCTGGAAAATGTACCTGGTCCCATCACAGTGACCATTTGTTGGGTCCAGGTTCCGTAGCAGCATGACAATTCTATTTTTTTTTCAAGGTCAGTTTGTGAGGTGGCATACCGGAGGAGCACAGTGAATTGAAACTCAATGGGAATCTGGTGCTCATTCTCTTCAACAGAATTGCTGCTTTGGTATATTTTTTCTTCTCGCGGAAAAAAACGTGTAATTACGTCATTTATTCTGTCTACTTCTGCGTTGGTTGGACATATGATGCAACGGGACGCAAGCTATTCAGGATCTGTACTAAAACTTGAGTTGTTGAAGACAGAAATAAGTAAGTCCTGTTCATTGTTCCATGTGATTTCTTTTGGGAGTGGCATTGCAAAATTTCCGATCTCTTTGCACACATTCTGTTGTCCATTTCCTACACTAAAAGATAGTCCGAGAATGCAGTAGATTCGCCAGTACGTCCAACCCTCACGTTCCTTGTCAAGCTAAATAATCTGACATGGTCCAATAGATATGATGACTTGAGAGTTGCATTGACTATTTCGGTCTTGAGCCGTGGCGGACAACAGGAGGAATTTGGTGCCAGTCGCCTGCCATCAACACAGTCATTCCTCTAAAGATAGAGTTGTTGCCACGAATGACTTGAAGTGTTCTGTCGATGGCCTCAAAAATATATTAATGGCCTATAGACACTTCATCAATGATCAAAAGATCTGTTTGTCGAAGTAATGAGCTGGTGGTATCTCGGGGACTTATACTGCATATTGATTGTTCACAGATAGGTACTTTGCATCTGCTATGCAATGTCCTGCCATTGGAAAGAAGAGTAGCTTCAATGCCGGATAAACTAGGGCAATTCTTTTTCATAAGGATCGGACAGCTGCTAAAATTAGATTGATAGTTTGGGTTTTTCCTGTCCCTCCACTTGCATCAAGAGCAAAGATCTGCCCATGTTTCTGTATTACACTCAAATACATCGTCATGCACTTTCTGTTAATCATTCAGCTGTCTGTGGGTGTTTCTGATTGACCTTTTCTTTTAGATTTTCTGAGTCAAAGTTCAATTCCTCGCTGATAATCTTGGATTGTCCTCCTTGACACTCATCATAGCTTGCAGGTGGCATTTGAAAGTCTTTTTTCAAATCCAATCCATCATTATCCAGCATGTGCTGGATTTCCATCAATACCTGGTTTTCCTTTTGAGGAATCAGCTCTGTGACTTTGTCCCTTACCGTAATATCTCGGCAAAGTTCCCATTGGGCCAAAATCTGAGAGGATCAACTGGACGGCAATAGAGGAGGATAGTTGTAAAGGCTAGTCGTAATTGTGGACCGAAATTGATAGACGATGCTTCTCGCATTGCTGCATCCTTCTCTGTATCATAATCAAGGAGTCCAAGTCTATTGCAAACGTTTTGAGAAGATGTATAAATGGTTCCATTGATTGTTTTAAGAGCTTCAAAGCTAGTTGCACCTGGCTTGTGGTGTATAAGAAGTCTTAAAGTAGGTAGGAACTTATTGGGGAGCTAGATAACAGGCAGTCATCAGAGAAGAAACCCCCCTTGTAGCAAGTGTTTCGGCCCTGAACTTCTGACACTCTAAGGGGGCCGGGCCACACCCAGGTCATGACTCCCAGGTGTCTCCCTGTTATCTTTTTTTTGCACAGCGCCAGGATTCGAACCCAGACCCCCATCTCTTGATGGATTGCTGATCCCGGCGCTATGCCACTTCGCCTACTGGACATGCGATGGTTAGAGTATTTTTTAAACCTTATGAAGGAACCTCTCATTTCTCCTGCTCCAGATCCACCGGGAACTGTTTTCGGCTATTTCCGCCAGTAACTTAAGAGCTTTTGTTCTTTTGTTGTCACAGATTGAAAGTTTAGTCATAAGGTCGTAGACTGATGACCCTACGAATCCCCTGGAACCAACCTTAATGGGCATAACCACAGCTTTGTAGCCGGAATTTTCTAGCTCTTTGGTCAGGTTCATGTATTTCTCTCTTTTGTAGATGTGAGCCTCTTCCATTCTGTTTTCGTATGGAACTGTTAGCTCCACCATGATCAATTGTTGTGAGGAAGCTGAATGGATCACGATATCAGGCCTTAATCTTGTTTCTTTGATTATACTAGGGTGACTGTCCCATTCTGGAAGGTCTGCTGAAACAACCGTCTAGAAGGCATTTTATCTGTTGTCCTCACCGGCCTTCCGTGCCATGACTTAGCGCCTCCCTCTGTTGTGAATATCAGCGCGTTGGTATTAGGGAGGGTAGTCTCTCCTTTAGCCGTGTTTATGATTGCGGCAAGTTCCTGAAGGACTCTATTATGCCTCTATGTGTATCGCCCCTGTGAGAGGGCGATTTTGCAAGAGCGCAATACATGCTCTGTGGTCTGCCTGCCGTGGCATAGCGGACAAGTGGGGTCCTCTTTCTTTCCCCACCGTACCAGATTTGCGTTTGAGGGCAGGAGATCGTACACTGATCTGATGAGAAAGCTGATCCGATGTGGCGCCATGTGCCAGATCTCGTTCCATGTGAGGGATTTCTGCAGGGCATTATCACAATTAGTCCATTGTCCCTGTTGAGGTTGCTGGACTGCTTTCTGCACCTTTCTGGAATCTTCATTGAGCCGTATCTCATTGATGACCATGTCTCTTTTCTCTTTCCCTTCTGCTTTTGACCACCACTTTGCTGTAGATGATCCTAGCCCTTTGCGGTCAGTTTGAGTTTGCCCAATCACTTCTTTAATCTTAAGGCACTCTTTGGCTTCGTCTACGGCTTCGACAACTTTCCATTTCCTACCCGTCTTTATGGTCGGTTGCACTGTCTTCACAACCGGGTCATCGGAGTCCTCTAACATAGAGAGTAGCCTGGCTTTGCCATATTTATACTCTTCCAAGATGGATTTAAGCTTTGCTTTGCGGCAATACATTGCCACATCTGTACCCCTAACCACCTCCTGGTGAACTTATTGATCTTAGCTTCTATTGCCTCAACTGTAGTTAACCAGATTTCATAGACCAGGAGTGGCCAGAGGAGCTTCGGAATTAGCATGAACTGTAGGCACCACACTTTCAGCTTACCCTGAAGGCCACATCTGTTGATGGCTAGCAGGCCTTCGGTAACAAGTTCTACTGCTTCTAGTCCTCCCTTGGTATCTTTCATGGATGAATCGTACCATCTCCCATTGCTCTTAACTGGTTCTTGACTGACCGTTGGTATCTGCTGATTGGCCACTGTGAATATCGTCGTCGCATCTATCTTACCTTTCCTTACTAAAAGACTGCGAGACTTCTTTGGTTTGAATCTCATCCTGCACCATGCCATTAAGACGTCGAGGCGCTCTAGCATTCGGCGTGTTTCGTCTTCCTTTGAGCAGATTATGGTGGTATCATCCATGAATGCTTTCAAAGGAGATATGTAGCAACCATCACCTAGATTAGTCGGGCCTGCGCTATCTTCTGCTGCTTTCAAGTTGACTTCCATAGCCATGACGAACAGGATTGGAAATATGGTACAGCCCATGGCGATTCCAATTTCTAAGTTTATCCAGTCAATGGTGTATCTAATAGTGGAGAATTTCATCCGGAAACCGCTGAAACAGTCATCTAGCATGACTTGTATATCCTCCGGAACATGGTACATCCTCAAGGCCAGCTGAATCATTTGGTGTGGTACCGACCCGTAAGCATTTGCCAGGTCCAACCAAATGACGTCGAAGTTAAGCTTCTCCGATTTTGCCCTTTGATCATCTTTGCATGCTCTAAGCATCCAGAAACTCCGGGGATGCCTCCTTTCTGGACGGAGGTATTTATGTACCCATTTTCAGTGAGATATTTTGTTAAGCGGGATGCCATGACTGAGAAGAATATCTTTCCTTCTACATTCAACAGCGAGATTGGTCGAAACTGATTTATTTCAGGCGAGTTTTGCTCCTTGGTTATATAAACTCCATCAGCAGACATCCACTGCTCACTGATCTTAAGGTTGCTCCATGCTCCTCGGAGAATTTTGTGTAACCGCTTTAAAACGTTCGGACATCTTTTATACAGTAGATAAGGCACGCCATTGGGGCCTGGAGCAGACCTGGCTCTTGCTTTTTGCACAACTGTATTGATTTCTTTCAAGCTTGGTGGTTTGCTATTGAATTCTTCTCCGGGAGCAGCTGGCCTCTCCAGACCTGCAGGTTCACTTAGAGGTATTTTTCTATTTGGGTCAGAATATGTTTTCCTCAGGTGGGTCTCCAGCTGTTCTTTCTGCACTGAAAGAGATCCTGATCTTGGTTGCTGGAAGAGTTGTCTTGCAAACTGAAATGGATCTTTGTAGAAGCGTTCCTGGTTCTTTTTCTTTTTTGACTTCGTCTCTTCCTTGCGGATTCTGCTCTGCTCAGTGTTGAGTGTCTCGCCTTCAAACCTCGCCAAAGTTCCTGCAGCCCATTTTTCTCTTCTTCAGTCGCTGCTTTCATTTGTTTCCTTAAATTTTTCTTCTGCTTTCGCAGGTTTTCCATCTCACGCTGCTTTCTACTTTTCTTAGGTTTTTTTGTGGCTTGAAGTTGTTTAGCCCCGAAGGTGTTAGACATGACTGGTAGGTAATGTCACCGAAAGTGGTAAGTTTGTGCTCCAAAGTGCTCTTCCCGATGAGCTTGTCCAGTTGTAGGACTATTTTGCTATCCAGAGCTTCCTATTGTTCTTTTGCGCTTGCTGGTGGTAAATTGATCTTCTGGCGTTTAGCGTGGACGAGTTATCAGAAGTCATTTAACTATTCTGACAGCAGCAAGAAGTTCTCTCCTCTCTCCATCGTAAAGCATTGCAATGTTCACATGCAACATTAAGATCTCCACAACATTGAGTTTTCACTCTAGCATCTACTTTGTTTTCATCAAATTCATGAGCATTACATGCCAATCTAGTTGTTGGTCCTTTATCTCTTTCTCTGGATAGTGCTGCTGGTGTATTAAGATCTAAAGCCGGCCATAGACGTGTCGGTAAATTGATGCCATCAGTTGACTGGCAATATTGCCAACAATATCCCAAGCAATAATTGCCTTCCATCTGCCCACACACGCGTCGACAAAATAATCCTTCGATCCACAAGCTGAACTTGTGCCATTGTGTTAAATGGAGTGTCAAGCAGCAGCATTAACGGCGCTCTCTGCGGCTATAATTATTAAGATTTGCAGAAGAAGAGCTAAAAAAGACGCTCACGTAGAGTATGGGTGAAGCCATGGCTACGTAAAAAAACAAGAGTTATCCCATGTTAATTTAATAAGAGAATTACAAGATATTCCCGAAGACTGGAAAAACTATTTGCGCATGAATAAAGAAACACATCTTGACTTATTGGAAAGGATTACCCCTTTGATTAAAAAGCAAGACACTGTCATGCGCTCGGCTATTACCCCACATGACCGACTTGCTGCCATTTTGAGGTTTTTGATAACCGGTGGGTCTTTGGAACTCAAGCTCTTTATAATACCACAATCGCGGCGAATGCACGTTATCAAGGCCAGCAACTGAACGCATGGAATCCTTGTTTGTTCTCTTTGCGAAAGACAGTGCGCAAATTCCTATTTTTTTTTATAATGACATCTTTTTGAGCATCAGGGTTTTGCTCTCTCACCTTTGACAGTAACTTATGATGAGACTTTTTACTTCTTTGTTTGTCAAAATAACTATCTGATTTAACTTTCCATAAACACTCCTCTTCTTTGTATATCGTCATGGTGCTGCCAATATTGCCTAACTCATTTTTGGGCTATTTGAGAAAAGCGAATTTAAGTGATTAACAGCCACAAAACAGAAATCTTAAAACAAAATATTGACTAAATCCTGTTCAACAACTATTGTATCGCTGGTGTGTATGTTATTTTTCCCTTCTTGTTAAAATTATGGGATATATATGAGTTAGGCAATCTTGCCACACTGAGTTATATTGGTTTTAGCGAGAATGAGTTAGGCAATCTTGGCGCAGATGAAGCATGAGTTAGGCAAAATTGACCCTGCATTGTAGTACCAGTGAACACAATCATGTGAAAAGATTACTACTGAATCTATTGAAAACTAAGAGCAAGATACCGCTATGTTCAATTTTGTTTGACCAGAAACTACTGTACAGGGTAGGCCTAGATCTACATCTAGTATTATGTTTTTTATGCTTGTTTGTAAGACGAGCTTTAGATTGTCTTGATTGCGAGACTAAATTAGATTTTTAGCTCAGTCAGCGGAGAAGATTATTATTGGAGGTCTGATCATGAATCTCATATGTATATTTATTATCATCCCATTTTTGCATGGTGGAGATTGAGACAATATTTCTCTTTTCAGGTGTTTACATAAGATTTAACAGAATCAAATTCTCAATCATATCATTCTCACAAAGTTTCATAATCATCCCTATCTTAAATGTTATGTAAAACTGAAGAACAGGTGTCGGATGCATACGATTCATTTTTTGTCAAAACTTGTGTTTGGCATTTGAAAACTGTTTCCGTAGTTCAGATCTTCGCAAAGTGAGCAATGTCTCTAAAATGCAATTTTGTGACGTGTTTATGCTAAGAGTAAGAGAAAGGTGTGATTCTTGACTTTTTTAACGTATTGTACAGTTTCACTTCCATTGTTAAAACAATGAAAAAATTCTCCTGAAATATTCAAATTTGGCCTGTTTGCCGCTATGCGAAAAATGAGAAAATATGGTGTGGAATCTACCTTCCTATTTTCGGATTTGTTTGAATACTTTATGATCTGTTTAAACAAATTTTTGGGAATGACCATTTTACATTGCTATTATTTTATCCAAATTTCCATTTTTTTAGGGGGTAGGGGCTAGAGTTTATATACGAAAATTAATTTTGATTAGGTATATCAAATAGATTCTACTGTAGTTGAAAACGTGGATTCTCCCCAAACATAGACAAATAGCAGAAGAAAACTAACTGAGACACGGCTTTGTTCAATCAAACGGATTTTTAAAAGTATTTTCAAGGAGCAATAGTTGTGACGGAAAAATTTTTTTACTTCAACTTATTTCACAATGTAGAATTATTTATAATAAAAATTTAAAAATTGGGGAACAAACTGACTTGAGATACATATTTTTACAATTTCCATATGACTAAGCAAAATACTATTTGATTGATAAAAGCCCCACATGATATTATGTGTTGTCTGATTATGATTGTTTTTCCACATACACTCACTCAAATAAAAAAGTCAAAGTTTTGACACAGTTTTATTAATAAAAGATCAAAATAAGAATACATGAATGATTTTGTCCCACAGAAAAAAAAATTGTTAAGCAGCTGATAAATATTCAATCTTCTCCAATAAACTCAATTTGTAAGAAAACTAAAATAGCTTTTTTACATGGTAATAATAATATTTTAAAGTTTAATCGAAACTAGAGAAAATAAATATAATTTCATTTTTATTTCGTGTTTGAGTTAGCCTCAAAAGAAAAAGAGAATCCTTTTTGTAATTTTAGGACTACAATGTTGATTATAATTTCGCAAAATACTTGTAATTTTACCTTCGCATTTAAAATCTGAAGAAACTTTAAAAAGTGCACATTCCACAATCACCCTATGTTTATTTATGGGTAAACTGTTAAAAAAAATGGTGGACAGTTTCAGGCATGACAGATTTCATGGCTTGTAAATCATGAAACTTTCTATTGGTGATAGCTAGTCTCTCTGTAAAGAGCGGAATCCAGCGCTTCCTGTCTGCATTCAATCTGGTTGGCAATTCATGCCAGTCGTCAACCCAATCCAGTTTGTAAAAGACCTGTGGTGCCTCAACATCATTCAGTGCATAGCTGTAAGCGCAAACATCCGACACCGTTGGATCACTTGTTTTCTTTTCTGAACGAACAGATTTAAGATAGTCGCCTGACAAGTTCTTGGCATCGGAAAATTGGACCTCTGTTACTGTGTAGGCAGATGGTATTTCTCTAGCCATTTCCATAGCCAGCACGTATTCCCTGGGTGTGAAGATGTCACACTTGGTCCGTCGTTCGATTAGACTGTGCATAGAATCACATTCCATTTGGGTGTGGCCTTGAGTGAGAAATTTCTGCTCTATTGGCACCTTTTTTTTCCACAACTAGCTGCAGAAGACTGTTGGCAATTGTGGTACATTTATTCTGGTACCCACAGCCATCGCTCCATATAACAATCTTGGCTATATCTGGGTTGGTATCCAAGTATCTTGAAAAGTAGTTGTGATGTAGGTAACCAAACATTTGACTGGAGTGATCTCCATTAGTCTCATCAAAAACATAGCAATATCCCTCTTTCGTTTTCAGGTTAAGGTACGTCATGTTGTGCACAACTAGTTTGGTGCGGTAGTACATTGCACTTGGTTTTGCTTTTGGACACATCAGTACACTTTCCAAGTCCATGGTCCACACTGAAATGTCTTCTGCTGTCATTTTGTCATCTGCCTTCATTTCTTGAGCAGCTGACTTCTTTGCAGTATGGTGTTCAAATACTGTTTGGGAAATGTTTCCATGCTTGAACCCAACACAGACGTCGCATTGGTCCTTTTTAGGATTGAACACCGACAAATTTAACCGGTGGAAGGCTCCATTGAAATATTTCCACCCAACTGCGCGGATGCTCTTTTCTTCACAGCTTTGAGTGTAGTTACTATGCAGCTGACGCTGCGAGCGTCCTTCAAAAATAATTCTATATCACAAAACAAAACAAGCATGGGAAGCAGCTGCTGTCAAAGACGAGGCAGAAGTTAAACAGGAGTTACTGACTCAAGAACCAAAGAGAAAGATCGTTCTTGACCCTATATTGCCTATCATAGACTTGGGCAATATTGACACCAAGTCAATACTGCCTAACTCTGAGTAAGGCAGAATTCACCCTGGATCCAATATTGCCTAACTCAGCGTTCATAATGGGCAAAAATGGAAATTATAAATTATAAAAAAAAATGGCCCACCACTTTTAAAAAATTCTTGGTTCAGAAGATGCATTACAAAGAGCTTAATCTAAAAATAGGCTTATTCCATTTTCGCCTATGTCAGACTTAGGCAATATTGGCAGCACCATGACGATATTCAATAAACTCCAAGAGAAATTCGCACTTTTGGCTCGCACAAAATAACATCGGCTTAATTCAAGACGGGCTGCAAAAGAAAAATCAGTGGGAAGGGAAGAAAGAAACACGATTTTAAATAACATCAATGAGTAAAAATGTTCACCTTTGTTAATTGTCTCTCATTCATTTCATACAAAATCGTGTTTGGATCTTTAAACAATTAACAGATCTAGGTAACGCGATTTGTGAAGGGTGATGTAAAGCTATATCATATAATTATACTGACAGATAATAGAGAGGCAAAAAAAGAACACATGGGCGGGACTGGGGAGACAAGAATATTATTTTTAAAGAGGCAAATAATGAAATAAAATTTCATTCTCTAATACGTGTTCTAAAAAGCATCTCTTCGCTACTAATCTGCTACTTTTGGGTCGAGAAAACCGAATCTGTTGTCAGATTCAAAACCCCATGCCTCATAAATGAACATTTGACCAGCAAAAATAGCTTACTGCACCGGCGCCGGCTTGTCTGGCCATAAAAAAACAAAATGCCTGCTGTAGATCGAAAAAGTCGAGCGGCGCGGGCAATTTATTTTCGGGTTGTACTATCGATGAGCAATCAGCTTTCGATGTCGATTAATTTCTGCAATATCGCCTAATACTAGGCAAGATATTGCCAAATTGATCGCAAAGCGATAATTTACAGCAATTATTGCGACGTCTATGGCCAGCTTAAGTGTCCTCTAAGTCGATGGGCTTCAACTGGTTTGCTGCCTCTGATATGCCTCCCTTTTGTTTCTAGGTGTAACGCTTATTGGGAGGGGGCATTTTAAAACTGTCTTGGAAACCAGCCTGCTTCTGCCAGCTCGAAGATTTTTTAAATGAAATTCAGGTGTCAGCGAGAGAGATTAAGTAAACATAGTTCTAGATCTAGGAATAGCTAGCCTAGATGCCTAGATCTACATTTAGATCTAACCGAGAATAGTACAAGTTAACTTTTACATCGATAGGCACCAATTGAGAAAAGGCTGACCGCCTAGATCTAGTTTCGCCACAGGATTTAGAAATCAAAACAAATGTTGTGTTCGTTTCGCACCAAAAACAAATACAGATTTGTACGGCTAATTAAAATGTGTACCTAGCTCAATGGTTTGTCTCGCATGCTCAATAGGTTTATAGGGTTTTAAAATGTCGTTTTGTAAATCCGTCAAACAACTTTGGGATTTAAAAATATGCCCACGTAAAATCACGTGATCTAGAGAAGCTTTTCCCAATATTTATTTTTTTATTTTATTTTATTGGCGACCCAAAAAAATCTGACGTTTGTGGTTACGATGTTTATATTATGATGATTGCTTGAATAACTTTAAAAATTAAATGCTTCTTTTGCACTAAGAATTTTAATCTTCAAGGGAACCAAATTATTTGAGATTGGTTGACTAAATAAATTTACAACCCACTCACAAGCTTGATCTCGGGGTTTCCGTTCTTAGGTTAACTGTTTTATTTAATTTCAGTCTCAATGTATACTTTTCTGGAGGTTCATTCTCTCTAAAATTAAAGGAATGAAATCAGAACTATTAAAAGTTATTCAACTTTCTCTGAATAATGTCACGTTCATCATGCAGTTCAGGAGAGGTCTCGTCCAAACAACTCAACCTTGTTAATGTCGCTTTTGACCCTCGCCAGGCTCAATGTAAATCAGTATGATTTTTTTCACAAATTTCTTTTATTGTAATATTATAGATGTGTAAAATATATCATTTCTGGCCATGTTTCAACCAATCAAATTTTCTTGTAAATTCGAAGCTCTTTCAGGTAACGTTTAATTTCTCGGGAAAAGTGTGTATTTATAGGTCATTTGGCCTGTGAAATCTATTTCTTGTATTCAGAATATCTCCACATTGTAGTAGAATTTAAAAGAACAAAATTGCGATCATCTAAAAAGGATTTTCCGGGGCCCATCCAATGATGAGTAACCCTAGAGAGTTTCAAGAATTTTGTTTGTTTTTGTTTTTTGTTTAGTTGTTGTTTTTTTGGTGGTGGTGGGGTATTGTTGTTGTTGTTGTTTTTGGTTGTGTTTTGTTTTTTGTTTTTTGTTGTTTCGTGTTGTTTTTTGTTGTTGTTGTTTTTTGCTTTTTGTTCTTTTGTTGTTGTTGTTCTTCTTCTTTTTTTCTTTGTTAGTGGTGTTTTGTGGTTTGTTTTTTTTTTTATTATTTTTATAAATAAATGGCGCGGAATAAGGAAAGTGAAACAATACCTAAAGTTTTACCAAGGTTCACCGTAGCTGCAGTAGCATGGGGAATGGTGATAAGATCAATTTGGTAAACAATAGATCATTTTTTAAGGAGAACAGTCTCCCCCCGTTTCTTCCTCTGCACTTCCATCGCCAAGGAGTGTGGAGCTCCGGGGAGAAGATTGCGAGAAGATTGCTTTTCTCCTATTCCTAATCGACATTCTTGTAAAGGACAGTAGGAAGGGCATTTTTTTTTTGCACCAAAAGTAGTTTAGCTCCAAAAATTGCTTCTGAGACCTCTAATATTCCATACTATAAGTCTTTTTGTGTCCATCTTCAATGCTAGTTAATCCCCGTGAGGTCTCCAGAGGGAGAGCTTACCAGGCCAATAGTAGAGCTAATTAGATGTTATAGGACTCCTCCAGCGGATAGACCCATCATTTATCATTCCTTATTTTACCGAAAGAGTTAACTTACAATCCTTATAGTGCTGTTATTATATCTACCACTCACTTTGTATTTTCCATATCCAATGCTGTCCACCCAGTCTGCCACTTCATCCATAGTCCAATAAAAGCAGGCAGGAATTCCGAAAGGGTCATCTCTCCGCTGAACCTCTCTCCTTACGACATTATCCGACATGTTTGAACGATGATCGCGTTTGGCTCGAAATTTAAAAATAAATAAAATAAAACCAATTGGCGAATGAATGGATATAGAGAATCTAGATTCTAGATTTAATTGTAACCTTCTGAATTATTTATTCAAAGCGGATGATGTCCATTAATTGTTGCAGACATCTAAGCTGAGATCTAGATCTAGCTCTACTTTAATTTTTTTTTTTTTTACTTTGTAATCTAGAGCTAGTTCTAGATTTAGATCTAGACTCTAAAATCTAAATCTAGGCCTGATAAAAATGTTGGCCTATAATCATTTGTTTGACAGAGGGCGAAACATAGCAACGTAAATGACGAACATTGATGAGTTCATGACGCACAGCTATTGGGAATTGAACAATATTTCACGTGTCTGTTTTGGTTTAGAGAGTCATTTTCAAGCAGTTCATGCTTCTTTAAATAAGGGTAACAAAATTTGTTTTCGTTGCATTATCACCTCAACGCAGAAACTTTTATTTTATGGTGTTATTGATCAAAAACATGGCTAACTTGTATCTTCTTCTTCTATATAATGGAGCAAGGTGAAAAATGAGGATTTCTAGACCACCTAGGAACGTCAATTTTGACATAAAGTTGTTAATTGCCCTAAAGATTGGAGTGGTAATATTATTTTCTCCAGCATTCCAAAAATTAAGCCCCATTTTTTTCTAACCTTCGAGAAGTGTAAAAAATCTTTTCTCTTAAATGTTAGACATTTTCGCTAACAGCACACAGTCCCGACTCTTTGTTTACATTATCAACAAACTTCTCTCAAAGTAAACTTCAATTAAAACGACATTTTCTCGATATAGAGTTGGTCTTTATCAGATATGGGCCTTCCCGTTAATTTAAACTAACCCTAGATACATGTTGAGACCTTAATAATCTACTTTAAGTTTAACGCTAGATCTAAATCCGTAAACCTACGTTAGCGCTTTGTCTTGATCATAAGTTTTAACGTCGAGCTAGATGAGCAGTAGTTCTATGCACTGCCTTGCAAGTCTGTGTCGACGATTTCTTTCCTAAAGATGATTAGACATAGGTTTTACTCTTACTAGGATTCTACACTAGCTGAACCAAATTCTATAGAATGTTGTATTGCTAAAAGAAGATTTAGGCTAGTTCTTGGGATCTAAACTGCAGTTAATTCTTTTTCATCTACTTCTGTTGCTACATCTACCACCACTACTGCTGCTGTTACTACTACTACTACTACTACTACTACTACTACTACTACTACTACTACTACTGCTGCTGCTGCTGCTGCTGCTGCTGCTACTGCTGCTTTGAGTGGCAAGGCGATGGGTGCCGAAGTATCTTTAAATCGATGGTTCTAATAATACGAATTCAAGCATTTTCGGTCATTTTCACTTAAAAGCCTTACCCTAACCACTGCTGAGCACTACCTAAAAATTCTATTATAATTCTTACTACTACTACTGCTACTACTACTACTACTACTACTACTACTACTACTACTACTACTACTACTACTACTACTACTACTACTACCACTACTACATGTACTACTACTATCGTTACAACAACTGCTGCTGCAGATAAGAATCAAAATCCTATAAAAGCCTTGGCACCAACTGAAGTACCGTGATGAAACCTTATATTATAAAAATGAATATGCTTTTAAGTGCGACATTCTGGTTTTAAAATTCATACAATATTTCAATCAGGATTTTGTTATTAATTCACATTATATATAGGATTCAGCTTCAAACTTTTCAATTTAATCAAACTAAAAATTCAGGGATTACGGATCTGAAATCCTAACTGCGTGTGCATTTACAGTATACAGGTTCCTCTAAAAAACATAACTATTAGTTTGTCCTAAACTCACTGTGAAATGAGTAGCCCAAATCATGAATGTTTGGAAGATTTTAACAGAAAATATTAGAATATGGTAATGTAAACTACATTTATATTGCATTGTTTGAGTCCTAACATGAACAATGTAAAATCTCTTGTCTGAAACCCCTTAGGCCTACTCTTTGGTTATCAACCTAGTACATGTGCATCTTTAGTTAGGTGGGAAAATAGGTATATTATTTGAATAGAAAGAATGTTTTTTTCTTAGAAACTAAGATCAGATTCTACAGCTCTCATTTGGTATTGAAATGTATTAGCATTTCTTGCTAACAACTTTTACTGTAATCATGTACAGCTTCATAGGTTCTTTTTCCATTTGAAATTAAATTCAACATATTATCACTGCGGAAAGTTTAAAACTTATGTGACAATGCAGTTTTAGGTTCATATCTTAACATAAGAGATGTAGCACTGCGGAAAGTTTAAAATTATGTGAAAATGCAGCTTTGGGTTTATATATTATTATAGTCAAAAAATGAGATGTATATATGTGACAACTGTAGTTGTACTTTTTTGAAGCGCTATAATGATTAAAGAATTTTTTTTTCTAATATCTTGTCACCATTTATATCTGTTCGAAGCTGAATACAAAATGTGCTTTTTCCTTTCCATCCTCGGCTGATCACTTTTCAAACTAATCATCAAGCAACAAGAACAATGCTCTGTCCATTCATGATCAATCTGCATGTATATCAAGTTATAGTAAACTGGAAATTGAAGCAACCACCATGTAAATGCAAAGACCAAAAAAAAATCGTAGAAACGACTTTCAGTTTCAATCTACCGGTAGCTTTAGTTGCGATTTGCTCTTTGGATTTTCATGACACCAAAAGCCAAATTATACGATTTGCTCATAAGGAAAAATTGCTTTGATGAGATTTATTTTCCCCAAGTTTGTTGAACATCTTTTGTAAATTAGCAAAATATAAATCTGCCACCTCAAACAGCACAAAAGTCACAGTTAATAGAAATTAAGTCTTAGCATACTTACACCATAGATTAATTGGGTGCAAATGCCCACTAGGTTATGTTAGCAATATTAGTTGTTACAAACACACTCTAACACTATTGTAGTTGCACTGACAATGTCTATTCCTTGGATCCATAATTATTTTTTAGCTTAAAAAAAGTAAGAAATGGAATAAAAAAAAAACCTTTACAAAGGTTGCAGTGTTTATATAACAAGCTCAAGCATTGTTTGGGTGTTGAGATCTAATCACTGACCCATACATGATCTTAGGTTGTAATCTTTATTGTCTCAAAATATTTTTGTTTTACTCACTACACCCAAATTTCACTGGATATCTCTAATTAAGGAGAAAGCACATAACCCAATTAAAAAAAATTAAAGTAATTTCAGATATAAGAGAGACAGGGAAAGAGTATAGGGGGGACCAGGCAGACAGAGAGAATAGGATATGGAGGGGAAAGAAATAGAGCCTGATGATAGGAAGATGATAAATTAACTCAAACAGCTATGGAGAGATAGAGATAGAAAGATAAATGAGACAAGGACTTTTATCCCTGTCCGTACATCGTATTTTACTATTGCATTCTTACATCGGAAGTAATTTTGTGTCCCCACATTTTGAATAAACAAAAAAAAACTGGTTTATATTTTCCATACTTCTGGGGTGTCAAAAGTACCCTATATTTTTTATGTAACAAACCGTGTTACACCTATCTGTATTTGGAGGGTGACAAAATCACCCCACTTTTGCTGTATAAAATAAATTACCATCCTCAGCTGGAATGGTGATGTCAGGGTATAGATATTTACTCAGTCAGACTTGCTGTTCCCTAACCTCTATTTGGTTAACACTGTGATTCCTTGAGATATAACTTAAAGGATCTTTATAATTCAATTCCTGTACGGCATGAGGCATATTTAACCTTATTGTTTCCTCCAGAAATGACCCATAAATAACGCATAATCGTTTGCAAAAATGAGTTTTTAATAAATACAGAAAAATTTTCCTAGAAAATCCCCATTATAATATTTGGAAAAAACATAAAACTGAGGCCTGAGGTAACAAAGTCACCTCTGATTTATGGATGGGATTAAAAATAGAGAGAATGTATAATTAGATTGAAAATGAAAAACAAAGCATGAGATAATTGGGGAAATAAAACAGGGATATTGGCGTACACCGTCTTTTTCAATGGGTATCTTTACATTTTATTAAATCAGCACATGAATCTGAAAATAAGAAACTATAATTTCTATCCAAAAGCATTTTTAGAAAGCAGCCTTTTTTTTTTCTAAGATCTAACTCCATCCTTATAAATGTTAAACTAAAGCAGCAATACACTTTGCCTCCCTTCACTCACACCTCTCTGCGTCCCATGTAATGCTGCTTTTATTTCCCTCTAAAGGTTAGAGATATAATTATCTGAACCAAGAGCATATTTCATCAACTACAAGGTATGAGATACTAGAAAAATTTGATCATTATCTTTGGTATTTAATTGAGCTTTAATTTCATTATTAATTATAAACAAAATTTAGATTTGTCCTGAAGATTGCAGTTCTGAACATGATTATGTAAGTAATCATCAGCAGCCTTGTCTTATTACTCAGCTATCTTTAATATGAAAAAGTCTATTGTTAAAATGTTATTGGATGAAACTTAGTAATGGTTAGGAATAGATTTCAATAATTTATTTTGATGAAAATCCTTTTATGATCATTTATAACTTTCCAAAGCCAATGCAAAATTACGAAAAAACAATAGAGATTTCCGTATTATTGCAGTTATCAGCCCAATTCACTTGAAGCTTTAAAATTGTATTTTTCCTTATGAATTTGATATACTGAACATGAATATGAAGGTTTTATTTGTCCCAAATAAATACTTTTCAAGATATAAGCATTTTTGTGTTGCTCTAAAATCCCATTAAACTACAGTACAAGTTTCGAAATCGTCGAGAAACATTCAGTTGTGAAGCCTAACCTGAGTTAGGCCAATATCTGCAAATTTTACCAAGATTTCCAAAGTGGTACGTCTGCTGAGGGCTGCCTATTGCTTAGGCGTTTTGTACATTTTGAACCACGTGATGGACCAAAAAAAAAAGCACAGCCGCCATGATTTCTTCAAACCACGTGATAGCTATAAAAAGATTTTGCGGGTGCCTATTAGTCGTTTTCCAGATCTAAAACCATCTGGAATAGATCTAGATCTACAGGATATAGTGTAAGATCTAAATGAAGAATCTAAAAAGGTTTTACATTTAGTCGTACAGATTTATTTAAACTGTCATCATAATTATTTAGGTTTAAATGCGTGGCAAAGAATTCCCGTAAGGCAGTGCACTTTAGTGCACTAAATGCGAATAATCAAATTTTCTAATAAGCCTTTAAAAGGAGCTAAAACATAATTTTATTGAGAAAGTATAGAATTAGTCTATTTCCTTTATTCCAAAAGGATTTAAGTCCTTTATCCAAATGTCGTTTTTAGAATAAGAATTATCGAGATATCTTGATTCTAGGTAAAGCTAATAGGTGGAGGCATATATCTGGATCATTTAAGTTAAAGCAGAGGTATCAAGACAACTTATAAGCCTATTTGATACGCACATGCACTGAAGTCCCGGAAAATTGACACCAGCGTCCCGTTCTTGGAACGGGGTTTACCACAAATTAAGGAAGACGGACAGATACACAGACAGGCCCTTCTTGATGTCCTGGGTATTTCGTTAATTTTCCGATGCCGCCGTAACTGTTTTGGTCAAAGAAGGTAGAAGTTGTATTTATCCTATGTTGTAAACAATGGTGTTCTCTTGGAATATTGTCTAAAAAAGTTTCCTGAAAACTGGTGATCATTTATTTTCATAATAAGTGGCAGATTTTTTAAAGTTTGCAGAATTTTTTTTAATGCGTTACTGTCTACAAGGTTAAAATAAATAAGAGATGAGATCATTGTGGGTGTGTGAGTATATATATGTTGATGCTTGCTGGTTGTATTTTGTTCGGATTTTTCTTATTCGAGAATTGTTCGATGTGCCGAACTGATTTTCTTTCCCTATATCTTACAGTAGAAGCTTTATATTTCTTGTTCATGCCTTATGTTAAAAATAGGTCTGGAGTCATAATTATTATAGAAACACAAGTTAATTGGTAAAATATTACGTGCTTTAAATGTTAAAAAAAAAAAAACTTGAGGTTTTGTCTACCTTCAGTTAACTATACTCTACTACTATACTACTCACGTCTTTAAAATTTTAATATATTCAAAATTAGATAATTGATGTGTCACGGGTTAGATGTATATCTACGATATCGTGCCACTAATGCATCCGATAGGCTAGGCATTAATTAGACTGGCTTTGCTAAATAATTATTGCTTCACAATATTCAGAATATGCTTTGTAAATCGCTAGATCTAGCTCTAGTAATTTCAAGTAAACGGATCAATAGTCACTGCTTCAGGCGTTTTAATCAGACCCACTAGATCTAGATATCTAGCTAGGTCTAGATCAAGATCTATATGGAAAGAATTGAAACCAGGTGCATTTTTTTTTTATTTTGAAATGCTGGTTTTAAATTTACAGGATTAGTTTATGGAGGCTGCATATTATTTAAATGATGTTGGGTTTTTTTTTTAACTATGATAATGAAATGTGACATTATGCGTAATCTCGTAAGGCCTCAGCGGAAAGGCATCGATTTCAGGCCGTGATTTAGATAAAAAGACATAGTTTCTCGATTTTTGTGAATTGAGAAAACTGTGGACTTAAATTACGGTAGAAAATTAGCCACATTAGTTGTAGATTTTTATATATGGGCCATGAACAATGCTGGTGGGGTGTCCCTTTCATGCTTGTGGTCATGGAAAGGAAGTTTGTTGTGACCGAAACTAATATCTCGGACGCCCTTAGAGACCGCGAAACGAAAGGACAGAAAAATTGAAGTTTTTGCTCAGTCGAGACATCTGCGTCTCTCATTAACCTGTAGGGTTTACAGCTTGTATTGTTAATGTAAGAGTCCCAAATAAAAAAAAGCAGCGGTGCAGCTGTGACCTCTAATATTTTTTATCTATTTCTACACAATTTTAAAGGTATCTCTAGATCTACGAATTCTTTTTATGGTTATTCAATTGTTTTTTATAAAGATATAGGTATACATTAATTTGGCATATAAACTATATATCATAGTTTTCAATATTCCAGCTAACAGAAAAGCTTCATGTAATGTTTGATTCAGATTTTCAAAGCCTTGTTTATGTTTGCGTATCGGCAAGACAGAAAAAAAATGCTGAGATGTCCAGCATTGCATGGCAGTGTCCGGAATATTCATTTGCATGAAAGATAATACATCATAGTTTATTGGATTAAATGTTATACTTATAATATAGTGATGGTTTTTTTTCATATTTCCTTTTTATTTTAAAATTTGTATGCGGCTTTCTGTTTAAGAAAATAGATGAAGCATTAGATGCGCTGGTCATAAATTACTGAATTTTTCAGGATCACTTGATATGACTACCTAATATAACATCGTTTCTTGACCCAGCATTGTTAGCTTATTTGCTAGGGGCCGACATACAGTGAAAAGAAATAAACATTCACTCTTCTTGGAAGCGATATGGCGCACAAGGCGGGGATTTGCCAGCAACAAAACTTCATGCCACCGAAGGTCTTTTTTTTTAGGGCTGGGTGCTGTACGAATAAATCTGCGACTTGTGATAGGCCCTACTCTAGGCCTTCTTATAATAGCTGAAGGCTTAGACCTCACTCCATATACTTAAAATGTGTCGCGCGTTCACAGGCCATAAAATTCTTTGGTGATAAACTTTAGCTAGATTGATTGCTTGGATCACGGGACAAACCCAGTCTTAAATGCAAGCACGCAAAATTTACCACACATGAGAATGATGTATTTTGGGTATTTCAACAGAATAAGTATGACAAAAAAAGTCATTAGTTTTGCATACCTTAAATATATTAGTGGAACAAATTCACGATGATTACACCTGTAGCGTTGCAATATCTGCAATTTGATATTCATTCTAAGAGAGGAAAAGCTTCTGCGCTGCACGGAAAGAAACAATACTTTGAAAATAATTTTTTTTTCCATTTTCCTAGTATGATTTTCCGAAAGATTGTACTTATTTTATTGATTTTTTTTATCAAGAAATAATATTTTCATGAATATATCCGGCATTTTTTCTTCATTTGGGGTGAAGTATCAGTTTAACAACCACTGATCAATAACGGCCTACCATTTTTTTTAATTCCAGATGATAACGTGGAACCTGGTCTTGGTAATTCTGACAGAGCTGTCACATTAAAACTATTTTTCATTTTACAAAGAAGGCAATTGGAACAAAAATATCGCCAAATATTGACATACATTTTTTAAAGCCTTAAACACTATCGCCGTAAGAGATTGATGTGGAAACCCTTATGAAGGATGAAACCACAACCATTTCTCGCTAACTCTTTAGGAGAAAAATACTGATGGTTACTGGGTTGTTGTTTTTTTTATTTATTTTTTTTAATTGAATGAATTCAAGTCTTTCGCAACCCAATTATTGCTTATTATTGTTTCCACATTTGTTATTTTGTTGGGTTTTTTTAATACAGAATTACAAAACAATTCGGAAGCTCTGGAGGCAGCTACTTTTTTATCAGAATAATGAAGTCATCATGATCAATATTTCTTTTTTCGCCCTGGCTCAAATCCTTTCCATCTTTCCCTGTCCTGAGCAGGTTATTTACTTTCGTCCAAGTCCTTCCACTTCTAATCACGTCGTCTTTCCTTTTTTTATCTTGGATTTTTTGCCTACAGGATTCCAATCGAGTGCCCATTTTGGGATGCTTTTGTTGAACTTCTTGAGAGCATGACTAGTCCATTTCCAATGTCTTCTTACAATTTCATTAAAAACCGGTAGCTGCTTCGTTTTTCTTCAAATCTCATTTCTGACCCCGACTGCCCATCTTATTCTAAGGAGCTTGCGTAGACAATTTTTTATAAAAACCTGAAATCGCTTCATACTTATGGATGAAACTCCCAGAACCATGGCTCACAACCGGAGTGCAAAACAGACTTGACATGTAGGCTAAGTTAATGATTCTCAGCTTTGTTCGAAGAGAGATAATCCTTTGTTCTCCACAACTTACCTAGTATATCGAAAGCTCCCTGGGTCTTTTCAATCCTTGCTTTCTTTTCAACTGCAGTTCCTCCCTTCATGTCGAGGGTGCTCTTCAGATAGCAGTATAATTCATCATCTTCAAGAACATATTCTTCAAACTTTACCTGTCCTTTCCGAAATGCTTCTTCTCTAAGAACCTTAGACTTGCCAAGATGGATTCTCAGTCCAATAGATTTTTCCAAACAAAGTCGTTATCGACGCTACTGTCACAAATTTCTAAATTCGGGACGTCACCCATGCTACCGTTCTGAGCTGGGACAAAAGTGACCAGGGCCATATCTTTTTTTTTTTTTTTTTTTTTTTTTTTTTTTTTTTTTTTTTGGATGGGGGTGCTTTTTTCCGAGTTCGAAAAACTATTATTTTGAAGGATGCATGCAATAGAGTTTGCATTCAAAAATGTTACAATAATAGAGCTTCATGATTAAAAAAAAAACAAGTTGTGTGGTATAAAATTAAAGGCCAACCAATTTCTTATGTTATAAAAAAAAATCACGCAACTGGCATTTTTCTTGGTCGAGAGATTTAAGTTTAAAAACGTCAACCCAAGGATCGATCTCTAAGCCTTTGCAATGGCCTGCCACGGCTCAAGTGGCTGTTCCCAGCGAGGACAGTGTTCATTTATAACAATATTTTTTACAGGCTATTTATTCAAATAAATACAATGGTTTTCCAGTTTTTAGATTGAAGGGTGTGCAGAGCAAGGAACAGCAATAAAGCCCTTGGTCCGTTCAGTAAAATTATTACTGATTTAATTTTTAAAACTCAATGAATTTTTAAACTGCATGCATCTATAGATTTATTATGTTTAGCTTATAGTATAATGTATGCATTTGAAAATATAATCTGTGTTTATAATTCTTTTTACTTCAGTCGGTGATTTAAAATGCGGTTTTTTGATATAGAAGCAGTAATCAAATTATCAAAAAGATAGCATAATTAGATTCAGCATCCTAAAAACCATACAATCTGAAAATTACATTACTGTAGTACGAAAATTGTGTTTCTAACATAAAACTTCTGAAACATGATGCTATTTTGACCAATTTTCTTCTAATGCGCACAATTTGCCGCTAAGCCAATTTTGGGTTTCTTTAGCTTTTAAAAGAAAATTTCTAGGTTGCTGAAAAAAATTGAGTGAACTAAATACAATATTTTGTATAAGTAAAATAAGTATTGAAACAATCTGAAGAATGTGTTTTTTTACGATGGTCCAAAAGTGCCTCATATAGTCTATTTGCTTGTAATTTTGATGTGCCACAAGTGTTTTTGGCCATTTTTGGTGACCAATAATTTTTTTAATTTATTTTCTACCCCCTTGAAAATTTGTATGTGTTTAATCATTGTACTGGACTTTGTAAATATGTCATTCTTTATTTCAGAAATTTTAACAAATGACTTTTATATGTTCTTAAAAATAGCCTGATGCACGTAATTTGTTATGTAGTGTTATGCACAAAATTAAAAAAACTGTAAAATTTTTATTTTTCAACCAATTTTGATGAAATTTGTAAGAAATTTCATGTCGCCACAAGATCTTTACAGTGCAATTGGTTTTATTCAAATTTGCTGGATTTGAAAAATCACTTTGTGGTACCTAATAAAAATGTGTATGATAGCTATGAATTTTAGACGTGCACTAAAAGAGCAAGAGTCAAATGAATGCCGTCTCAACGCTGGAACAACACACTATCAAATGCGTCCTGAACGCTAACATTCGAGTGGCGTCGCGAACACTAGCATTCAGCACGCCACCAGTAACGTACCGAACGTTAAACATTCAACACGTCACTAGTGACGTCCCGAATTTTCGGATTCGCGAAGTCACCAGTGGCGTCCTTAACGGCTAAAGAAAGAGGGAGAGAGAGAGAGAGAGAGAGAGAGAGAGAGAGAGAGAGAGAGAGAGAGAGAGGCCAATCATACGTTTGTTGAAACGGTTTCTGTTGAATTGAAGGTCAATCGCATCAGTCCACTCGAAGTTGGTAGGGTTTATCACATCAAAAGCACATCTTACTAGCCATAAATTTATATATATAAAGGAGCTGATTTGCGCGTCGATTTTGAAGGTGAAGGTCATCTGAACCGGTTGTGGATCCGTTAGAACGGTGGAATCAGGGGAACGAACTGAGGATCTTGGTTCTGCAAAAAAGCTTAACGGTTTCACCCGGGCTACCGGACTGTGAGGTGAGTAGAGGTGGGACTAAATGCACGTTTATGTCTGTTTAGACGAAGCGATTTGCAGCAAGCCACAAAATGCTCTGACGTCACAAATGGCAATACGTGCCACTAGCGATTTGTGGAGAGCAGCAAATCTTCCAATTTTATTGGTATATTTATACGAAGCGATTTGCAAGTAGCTAAAAATTGTTTTCATCTAGTGATTGTAGGTACAAGGGTGTATGGAGACCAGTACAACTATAGTGTCCTCAAGTGATGGGGATTTAGCAGGTATTATTTACTCAAAGACGTACAGCATATCTAAAAATAATGTAAAAGGTGAAGCCAAAAAGAAAAAGAGATGTCAGGGTGCGTTCTTAGTTAAAATTATAGAATTTAAATTCGCATGTCGGTTTCTGCAGATTGATTAACTTTTTTTTATTTCCAATATAGATTTGTGAGAGTTATACAAATTGTTGGAAACAATTGGTCTCTTTTATTTAGACTTGTGTTATTATTTTCTTAACCAAAACTATATCTATATGAATAAATTTACAATCTAACCTTTCAGGAAATTATCTCATGTCAGTTTATCTTTTCTTATAGCTATTACTACTACTACTACTACTACTACTACTACTACTACTACTACTACTACTACTACTACTACTACTGCTACTGCTACTGCTACTCCTCCTGCTCCTGCTGCTGCTGCTGCTGCTACTACACTACTACTACAATTCTGCTGCTGCCTCTGCTGCTAAGACTGCTACTACTACCATTGCTGCTACTACTACTACTACTACTTTTACTACTACTACTACTACTACTACTACTACTACTACTACTACTACCTTTACTATTATTATTACTATTACTTCTGCTATTGCTGTTACGACTTCTTCTACTACTACTCCTACTACTACTACTACTACTACTACTACTGCTGCTGCTACTACTACTACTACTACTACTACTACTACTACTACTACTACTACTACTACTACTACCACTACTTATACTATTCTACTACTACTACTGCTGCTGCTGCTGTTACTAATACTACAACTACTACTAAGGATTATAAGAGCTAGATATTTAGGCAGTGCTCAGCAGTGGTCAGGATAAGGCTTTAAGTCAAGTCAAAATGACCGAAAAATGCTGGAATCTGTTAGATAAGAGTTATCGATTTATAGATGCTTCGGCACCCATCGCCTTGCCACTCAAAGAGAACATAACTTATACCAATACGCCACTCGCTCCCTAAAATTACAGAGGTTCATAGTGGAGGTATTTACAAAGCCTCCCTAAGTGACTTGCAATCTTGATTGGGAAAGTCCGAATCATTCCAAAGATAACCAATGAATTCAGAAGCACCAACACTTGCCATTGGACACACAAACATTTAGGGCGAACGATAACAATAGTATGCTTCAAGTATATAGGAATTTCAAATTTAGTCTTTCACTTAAAGTCTTATCCTAACCACTGCTGATCATTTCCTAAATATTTGGCTCTTATAATCCTTACTTATAATTAACCCAGTGGTTTGCCTCCTCTTTTCTTATAGCTATTACTACTACTACTACTGCTGCTGCTGCTGCTGCTGCTGCTGCTGCTGCTGCTGCTGCTACCACTAATACTACTCCTGCTATGCTATTACTACTAATATAATTACTGCTACTACTTTTACTGCTGTAACGTTAGGTGGTGCCACTAGCTTGTTGCAGTGATGCAGGAAAACTCTGATCAATTCAAATTTCTAGTCTGTCAAGTAAATCTTCAGTAGTTAATTTTATGATTCGAGTGAAGTTCTTTCTTCTGATCAGTAGAGTTAATGGGGGTGATACAAAAGGACCCTTCATAATTTATTAAAAGCCAATTTAATATGAATAATGCTATTAAGCCTTTTAGTGGCAGAGCTGCGATGCAAAAATTAAAATATGACTTTTTAAAGATGAAAATAGGACTTGCAACCCTAGAGAGTGAGTGCTGGAGCCCTTCAAATTCGTATTGGACTTTAGATCTAAATTAATTTACTTCTAGAATATCAATCCAAGATAAAGATTTAAATTTAGATCTTAACCAAGGCCTGAAATTTAGGTCTGACGTGTAACATGAACAAATATTGGATCTAGATCTTGATCTCTATCTTTCATCATTAATAGTCTAGCGACAAATATAGATCTACAGGTCTAAGTGAGAATTTAATAGCCTTGCACACTCTAGGATTGCAGGTCTTGTATTTTTGTCGAAAAACAGGTGTAGCTTCTGTTTTGCCGACATTGATGTCTGTTAAACTCGTGAATAATCTCAGAATCAACCCCGCTAATTTGGCAGACATTAATTTTTAAAATCTTGTTTAGCACAGACACTATTATTATTATTATTATTATTATTATTATTATTATTATTATTATTATTATTATTATTATTATTATTATTATTATTATTATTATTATTATGTAAATGCGTAGGCCTATGTCAAAAGTTTGCTTGGTTTTGAGGTCTTCTCTATTTGTGAAATAGCTAGCGCCATGCAGAAAGCAGCAGAACACCAAATCGCTTCGTAAACACACTGAGATTTGTGGCAAGCGATTCTCTGCAGAAGGTGATTTATTGATAGTTGCAGATTGTTTCGTGTATCCAGACCTTTTTTTTTTTTTTGGACAACAGGGAACGCAATGTCACAAAGAGTTATACTGCCTTGCTGGAATTCATGAGCTCTAGGCCTACTTTAAGTTGTTGTTAGTGTTTTAAGCAATAGCATTTGGAGGAAAGCACATTGATGTGAAATTGGAAGTATCAAAATTGAAACATAAAACATTTTACAATAAAATTATTTACTTCTGCTTAAATCTTAGAAATACTTCTGATTGTTGAACAGAACATGACTTCCAGCAAAATGACATAACTCATTGTGAAATCGTTTTCACTAATAAAAAATTGAGCTAGTTGCGAAGGAATTTCGGAGTTTTTCATGCAGCTCGTAATGCGTCCCATAAAATGCAACTCCAGATAATGTACACATGTAATTCCATCCTGCACACATATTAGAAGTATTTCCATTCAAATGCTCTTCAATCTTAATTAGACTAAGAGGCATAAATAGTTTCACTCATTTCGTCGGACCAAATCGGTTCATGGCTTTCATTTCAAATGGTTATCGATAATATTTTATGCATAATTGAACCCATCAAATGCTTTTACCTACGAAAAAAAAACTATGAAAAAGCATAAAGTTGTGAAAATGGCTGAAAACATTAACAACGAAATTGCACATAATTTTATACATAGTGAAGTCAATGGTTTGGAAACGCAGATCTACAATTCCATTGTTTTTTTCTTTTTTGCTGCCGTTTGTTTTTTGTTGTTTTTTTTTTTTTCATTTTTTGTTGTTTTTTTTTTTTTTTTTTGGTCTTTTTTTGTTTTTTGTCAGTTTTTTGTTGTTGTTGTTGTTTTTTGCTTTTGTGGTTTGTTTGGTTGTTGTTTTTTGTTTTTGTTTTTTTGTTTTGTTTTGTTGTTTGTTTTTTTTTGGGGGGGTTGTTTTGATGTTGTTTTTTTAGGGGGGGTGTTGTTGTTTTTCTTTTCTGGTTTTTTTTTTCTTGTTGTTCTTGATGCTGTTGTTGCTTGTTTATTTTTATTTGGTTTTTAATATATCGTCGTCCGACAGTATTAAGTTTTGTCACTAATTGGTGATGAGAACAGGCTTGCAGTTTTGAAAAAAGCAGAATGAAGCATTGTGCTACGTGCTTCTTATTTCAAATTGTTGTTCAGTGTTTTATACCTTTTAGCAACAGTTCTTTTCTTACCGGTTATGCTCTCTAATGAAAGCTTCAATTTATAATTATATTTTCAATTATATCACCTTGAATCATTGAAATGATGACTTCTCATGTTTGCATAGATCTAAATACATATTTGTCATCGGGAAGTTCAACTTACTAAACGTGATTCTTCTGTCCTTAGGACCATCATTGGTAACAACGCGGCCTTCGTATAATCTTATCTTTTCCTGAGGAAAATTTATAATGTCATATTTTTTGCCATTCTCAAACTCTGTATGGTTGATATCTGGTTCACGGCTAAATAATGCTAAGATCTAAAGCATGATCGCTTTTCTTAAGCAATTCGTGATGGTTCAAATCAACACAAAGGAGGAAATGCAGAGAGGGAGGAGCGATTATCTCCCAGAAAGAAACAAAAAAGACTATCAAATTGCGTTGTTGTTTGATTTTGTCTCCACCTTTTTCCTGAAATGCCCGATCTAGCTCTTTTAAGTTCTGTATCCTCGAGGGTTCGACATTCTTAAAAGAAAAAAAAAAAGTAACATTGTATTTATTTTGCTTTATGGCATCGAAAATCAAATCCAAGTGTGAGTCCCATGAAGACTGAACAAACCGATCAATTTGCAGTGAAATTTTCTTTCCCTTGCCATCTTAGTTAAATGCGATTTTTATTTATCGCGCCAATCCTTCATCATAATCATTCTTGATGTTTGACTCTCAGGCAGAGGCCTTTGTGGAAACAAGAAATAACTGTTTTGTTTAATGCACTATGTTTTGAAAGGTTGCAAATCTGCATTGTAAATTTCAGTGAGCACTGGTTGCCACCCACCTTCATCCAAGTTTTTATCACAGGTACCTGCACCTGGTGCCAAGTCAGTCTGAGAGTCTGAGATAATTTCAAAATGTCGCCAGCTAAACTGGTACACACTCAGTTTAATTTAAGTTCTTAACTTTATTTTCACGAGGTTTATTTTAGACCAAACATCATTATGTAACCAGACCTAGCTGGGTGGATTCCCTAAACTAACTTAGTTACTACTACAATAGGACCCACTAGTCTAGTTATCTATAGAAGCTCAGCGCTTCTTCCTACTCTAAGAAATTGCAGGCCCTAATTTGTTATGGTAGCGTGCCTAGCAGCCGTGCAATACTAAAGAGTTCACACTCTTGGGTCCTTGAGTATCAGTGGAGTACTAAGGCCACTGTTCCCTAACTAATATGTGTGGGTGTCGAGACTTGACAAGAACAGAATAGCTACACTCCAGAAAAGGAAGAACACAAAAGAGAAGAAGTTAAAGTTACCACCTATAATATGTTTATTCCACGGATACTCAATTATCAATGAATGGAAGCAATTCTCAAAGAATAAAATAAAAAATACAAAGATGATCCAAAAGCAATTAGGCAATAAAGGGTACTAACAAATGGTCAGAATGATAAGCGCCAAGCAGATACTCGAGATAAAGTGCATAAAACTAAAATCAGATACTAAAACAAAATGGCCAGAATATTAAGTAGAAGATACCAACAAAATGGTCAGAAGAGAAGATACTAAGAACTAACAAAAGGCCTAATGAACATGCCTTATAGTCAAAATGCCTAATAGTCAAAATACCTAATAAAAATGCCTTAGCAAAAATGCCTAATACTAGATCTAGATCTAGTTAAAATGGTCAGAATAAAAATACCTAATAAAAATGCCTTATACTAGTCAAAATGGTCAGAATAAAAATACCTAATAAAAATGCCTAATAATAATGCCTAATAGTCAGCCAATGCCCGAGTCACGGTGATAATCACGTAGATCTAGATTTAAAACAAATGATAATCCAACACAAGTAGCTTTCACAATAGTTCAATAATATCCACAATAACTTCTCACTAAAATTCCAAACAATACTACTAGTACTATCCAACGTGGCCTCCAGATACTCCAAAATGATACTGACAAGGAGTCTTTCCGAGCTCTACAATTTATAGTACAAGCTCAGTCGGCAAGGCCCCCGGTCAAAGACTTCCCTGGTTTCCCAGTTCGTCGTCCAACTTCCCTAGAACAAGGGCCAATGCCGACCGAGGAAAATCTACTCCGTCGAACGGAACAACCCGTTTCCCCAACTAAAACATCACCCGACCGAGATCATAGAATGCACGGAAGCCATCGTTACATCTACGTACGATTCCAGCATCCCCCGATCAAAGTACGTCCAAAACCGGCCGAGGAAAAGCCTCTCTGGCCATCTGGACAGGAATAAAAGAACAAAGTATCTTTCGAATTATTGAAGAAATAGGAATCAACCGCTAGAGGGGCGGAGACTAGTTTCCCGCCATTAAACTAAGTCTACTAACAAGCTAGAAGCGCACGTGGCTCCACCCACAAGCTCATAATTGACACAATAAAGATCAGTTCTAAAGGCCTACTGCTACTGCCACAAATAAATAAAAGATATATACCAGCCTCCCTACACTTATCCATAACATAAATAATCCATTACGTCATTGAAATTCAATGATCCAATAGAAGCAGATGCTGCAACAAGACATTATTAGTTTTTGTGAGTTGGGTGGCTTTAATTTAACAACACTTACAAAAGATTAATAATCATGATTAGTTCATTCTACAAAATAATGTACAGGCACCTTTAATTATGTACCGTAATAAAGTTCACCGAAAAGTAATTCCATCCGACGTTTGCTTTCATATTAATTAAAATTGTACTTTTACTAGAAAAAAAAAAAAACATCAAAATTCTTACTTAGAGAGGCGCCTCTAAAGAAGCAAGAAATCAATGTGGAGAACTGCAAATTGACTTCTGCCAAAAGGGGACCTTGCACACATAGCCTCTAATGGAAAGATAGCGCTGAAACCCGAATCACATTAGATAAATCACGGTTCAAATATTGACTGTGGGCCACTAAACTCCTAAACTCGCTTAAATCTTTAAGATGGTCCATGTAAACTATTCTGATGCTAGCGCTGAGCTGCTGAGCCGAGGCGATGGCCCGCCGACTGGTCCACCACAACAACCAGGATCCCACTAGAAGTAGAAGTGTACATGGAAAGAGACTGGAAACATGACAACAGAAGCCTTACAGAGAGACATAGCAGGAAAAAGAGCCAATTCTTAACAGCCGTGTGCTGTTTTCGCCTGGCAGCAGGCGTGATTCTTAAATATCCATCTTTCTCACAGCCACAATAAAGACGAAACATCTATACCTTGATATTATTAGTTATCTTGTTTCTTCTCTTTTTCCTCAGTAAAAAAATGTATAGGTTACGGTACCTGTTCCCATTGCTGGGGAAGGGGGTGTTTGTTGGGGGGGGGGGGGGTTGTTTTTTTTATCGTTATTATTTAGACTAATTTTGCAGACACAAATGAGTCCTTTTGGATCCCTTATCTCCATCAGGTTCAACTTAAAGCGATGTTTTTCATTTTTCATTCTCTTTAATTATGGACTCTTTAATTTATTAAAAGTCTTGCCAGCAACCCCGAGTCGACCATCTGCAAACATACTAAGAGATATGTTAGATTGCTAATGGGCTAAAAGCTTTCTGAGAATTTCAAATACGCGGAAAATTCCATAGATTCGTAGATCCTGAAGGCCACTACCAAAGCTTATCTGCTCAGCAGTAGTTAGGGTAAGGCGATGGGTGCCGAAGCATCTATAAAATCGATGGTTGTAATCCCACCAATTCAAGCATTTGCGGTCATTTTCACTTAAAGCCTTATCCTAACCACTGCTGAGCACTACCTAAAATTTTAGCTCTTATAATTCTTATATAATTAACCTAGTGGATTGCCTCCTCTAGATCTAGTAGTAGTAGTAGTAGTAGTAGTAGTAGCAGCAGCAGCAGTAGCAGCAGCAGCAGCAGCAGCAGCAGCAGCAGTAGTAGTAGTAGTAGTAGTAGTAGTAGTAGTTGTTGTTGTTGTAGTAGTTGTTGTTGTAGTAGTAGTAGTAGTAGTAGTAGTAGTAGTAGTAGTAGTAGTAGTAGTAGTAGTAGTAGTACAAGCAGTTTTACAAACGGGACCATGGTGTCAGTTTGCTGGGTTTAGGGTGCGTCTGTATATATTTGATCTTGATATGTACCCATCTTTACCTAGATTCTAGAAAGCTCGATAATTCTTATTCTAAGCACAAAATTTACATAAGGGACTTAAATTATTTTGGAATAAAGGAAATCGACAAATTCTGTACTTCCCAATCTTTTAACGCTTATTAGAAAGCTTTGAATTTTCGCATAAAGTGAATAAAAGTGCACTGCCTTGCTGGAATTCTTGGCCGCGCATTTATTTGAACCTACATGAAAGTTCTAAAAAAATTTGAAAGTTTGAAGATTTTCCAAGTTGTAGATTTCACAGTTTGATTCGAGTCAAGGCCCTTACACTATATCATGTAGTTCTAGATCTAGATCTAGTCCAGGAGGTTTTAGATGTGCCGCCGCCTACATTGTGTGCATACTTTGAGTTTCATTCCTGCCACCTCAACCAAACTGTGCTTACAGGAAATAGTTCGCACGTTCGTCTTTTTCTTTTAAGAAAATAATAATCACATTTTTCTCTTTTAATTTTCGAACAACACTATTATGGTGTAAAAAAAAATATTACCACTCCAATCTTTAGCGCATTTTACATTTATGCCAAATTTGAGGCTCCTAGTTGGTCTAGAAATGCCTGGTTAGATGGTCCTCATTTTTTCGCCTAGCTCCATTATTATTATTATTATTATTATTATTATTATTATTATTATTATTATTATTATTATTGTTGTTGTTGTTGTTGTTGTTGTTATCCCCAATACTTGAACCAATTATGATAATAATGAAATAAAAAAGTTATGTAGAACTCATGTCATTGATCATGGTTTTATTTCCGAAGTGTTTTTATTTCTCTTGGAGCTTTTAAAATCAGTAAAATATATGGGACTTATTTATCTCGTTAAGTTAATCTTTTTGGATACTACGAGTATGATATATTGAAATATATGAAAAAAAATTGTAAGGATCACTTTAAGCAGGCCTAGTTCAAAATTATTTTGTAAACGGATAATGCCCAAAAATTTAAAAAATAAATAAATAATTGGTGCATTTGTTGGACATCATAGCTCCGCTGCTGTTCGCTATCCGCGTATGGAACAATTTTCAGGAAAACAATTTTATCATTAAAAATGGTGAAAAAGTCGCTTCTCTATCTCTAGAACAACTATTTAGACATTTTTACCAATCGAATGGCTTTAATCCTTTCATTTCGCTATATGCGTAAGGCGTATGGAACAGAAAAACGGCAAATGGCACCCGCATAATCTATTTATAGCATGTCATTGGACTTCCATCAAGTTATTTTCATGGTTTTTCTATAAAAGAGGCGGTTAATGTTATCATATTGTTATTAAAGTTTAAGATTATTAATGTTTTGGTCGGTCAGTCGGAATTGGATCAATTTATATTATTTTCATCGATGGAGAAACTACTACAAAATATTCCAATAATAAAGCTCAATTCCTATAAATCCATAATATTATTACCTTCGATTAGTGTAAAAAATTATTAGTCACTTTTATCCTAAATGTTAGTTATTTTTCGATAACAGCAGACTGTCCCGCCTCTTTGCTTGAGTGTAGCTTCTCTCAAAGTTCACTTCTGTTATAACGACATTATCTCGATATAAAATTGGTTGTAATCAAATTTTCATTAATTTAAACTTATCGTAGATACAGGTTTAGATCCTTAATAATCTACATTAAGGCTAGACATGGCCATAAAAAATAATCTGAGGTTCGTGAAGACAATTACATAACTAAAGTTCGTTTCACATGGGTCTTACTCTTACCATAATTCCACAACAGCTTTTCCAAAACCTGTACCATATTCTATGGAATATTGTATTGCTAAAAGAACGTTAAGGCTAGTTCTTGGGATCTAATAAATCTGCCCCTAGTTCTTTTTCTTCTAATGTTGCTGCTCCTGCAGCTGCTGCACCTACTTGTACTACTACAACTATTACTACTACTACTACTACTACTACTACTACTACTACTACTACTACTACTACTACTACTATTACTACTACTACTCCTCCTACTCTTACTACTACTACTACTACTACTATTACTACTACTACTACTACTACTACTACTACTATTACTACTACTACTACTACTACTATTACTACTACTACTACTACTACTACTACTACTACTACTACTACTACTACTACTACTAGATCTAGAGGAGGCAAACCACTTGGTTAATAAATTATAAGTAAGAATTATAAGAGCTAGAATTTTAGGTAGTGCTCAGCAGCGGTTAGGATACGGCTTTTAAGTGAAAATGACCGAAAATGTTTAAATTGGAGGGATTAGAACCATCGATTTATAGATGCTTCGGCACCCATCGCCTTGCCACTTAAAGAGAGCATATTTTATACCAATACGCCACTACGCTGCTTAAAAAAGAGAGTTTCATGGCGAAGGTATTTACTACGCCTCCCTGAGTGACTTGCAATCTTGCATCATTTTCACTTAAAAGCCTTAAGCTCCGTTTATACAGAGCGCGAACGCGTTTTTTCGTCCTGGAATGGTTTAGTCATTTTTACCCTAACCACTGCTGAGCACTACCTAAAATTCTAGCTCTTATAATTCTTACTACTACTACTACTACTACTACTACTACTACTACTACTACTACTACTGCTGCTGCTGCTGCTGCTGCTGCTGCTGCTGCTACTACTAGTACTACTACAACTACTACTACTACTGCTGCTGCTACTACTACATGTTTTTAGTTCACCCACTGAATTATAATGACGTTTCATCAATGTTTCTATTTTCATAACGATAAAGTAAAAATCAAGCACTTTTTTTTCACTCCAGTTCTGAACTAAAAAATTGTTCCATACGCGGATAACGAGCGATACCAACCATATTAAATTATTAGATTATTAAATTTGCAATTAATTGATGCCTGCTCTCCATTGCTGTTTCATTTGTAAGCAGTTGAATTTTTTTCAAATCTACTTGGCATTCATATTCCCTAAAACAGCAGAATTGCCGTTTCATCAGAGCCAGACAAGTTGACAATTTTCACTAACATAATACTACCGGTACATGTAATAGAGGTATAGTTTTACAGATCCTCTAGATCCATTCTGCCGAAATCACCAACTTGTATTACACATTTAATTTATCGAGAACACCATCCAATAGGTTGTTATGCTTCAATAAACAACACAACGCTTTTAAGTTTCATTTTTTTTCCTCTTTACCTCCTGGTATCTTAATCCCTTTTATAGTATCTCTGTGTCTGATTTCTTCTAGGATTCCAGGGTTAGTAAGAGGGGGAGGCTTCTATTTTCTCCCTGATTAGTACATGTATGTCGTTCGTGTAGGGGTGCAACTCGCTAACAATCAAAAGTCGGGATTATTGGAGTGAGCCATCTTTTGGTCGCCTTGCACAGGGGTCGGCGTCCACGTTTGTCCTTGTCCACGGTGCATCGTTGACTCATAGGTGTAGGTATTTGGGCGCACCTCTAGTTTTCTAAAGATCTTTGTTGGTTTTGTTAGTTTTAGATTCCCTCTTTTTCTAGCAGAAATCTAGAAACTTCTAAAAAGTACCTGTAACATTACGCTGTTATTTATATCATTATGCTTATGAATAACGCATTATTTCTATACGTCTATAGTTAATAATTTTAAAATATTTGGCTCTCTTTGTAAACCTATATTCTATTTATCAGCTTGTCCAGTTGTGAATTATGAAGGATCTTATTTTGGTTGTGTGTGCATCTACTCGCTCTAGTTAGGACCCCAACTAGCGCACGTTCTCGTCACTCTCGTTCCAGCCCTCAAAGTGACAGGACGCGTTTTCTCACTGTCTCAAAGTTTTTTTTTAAAGATCTAAACCACGTGGGGACCAATGTTCCATTTTTATGTTCCTTAATTAAAGAGAAATTAATGTAGCTCATTCGCAAATCGTGAGCAAGGTAAAACTTATTATTATTATTATTATTATTATTATTATTATTATTATTATTATTATTATTATTATTATTATTATTATTATTATTATTATTATTATTATTATTATTATTATTATTATTATTATTATTATTATTATTATTATTATATGATTTTTATTACAAAAAAGATGTTCAGAAATTAGACTAAATTATTTTTTTTCTTAAAATTAACTCCGAAATAAATTGTAATTCAAATTCACTAGCTTAATGTGTTAAATCATTTTCTTTTACCTCCTACATAATAGTTATCTTTTTTTTTCATCTACGATTGTATTTTAATATTTTTCTTTTTGCCTGTCTACCTTTACTTTAGTATTCAGTATAATCCGAGCTCGATTAAAGACTTATAGTTTTACGGTTCTTATTTCTCTTGACTTTTAGATGAGTGCTAGACAGTGATAATTATGATACTTGGAGAGGCAGATGGCGCCCAGCAGACTTACGAGTAGTATTGAGCTTGTGGTTTTATTTAGTGTGTTCTGTACGATGTGGGAGGGAAAATTTGAACTTAGTCCAGAGACTGAGTGTGCTCTTCGAATGAGCACGTGATCAACTGCTTGGCGCCATTTTATTCTTCCTTACATTCTTCCTCTTCGTCATCACTACTACTACTACTACTACTACTACTACTACTACTACTACTACTACTACTACTACTACTACTACTACTACTTCTACTACTGCTACTACTACTACTACTACTACTACTACTACTACTACTACTACTAATTACTTGCTGTTGCGATTTCTGCCTAGCTATTGAAGTTAATATAATGTTTCGTTTACTTTATGGTTGGGTGAGCATGCCGCTCAGTGAGATTGTGTGTGCGTTAGATTGAGCCTGCATAATCTGCATTGTATGATTTCTAGTAGATCTTGACTTTCTGTAACAGTGAGCTGAAAGAGGGTTTAGTTAGAGGTGTAATTACGACCCATGTTTGCATGATTGTTGATTTATTTGTAAATTATATCTTCACTGCTCTTAATTTCTGCGGCTGTGAATTAATATGTTGTAACTCTTTATTACAGGCAGCGGGTCTGGTTGGGTTTTATTTTTAATTCGGTTTAATTTTTTTTTTCGGTTTTATTTTTATGTGGTTTTATTTTTATTTCGTTTTTAACTCTTGGATTTTATCTCCTTTGCTTTTATTTCCCTCAGTTTTTATTTCCTTGTTACTTTCTTAGGATTTATTTCCCTGAGTTTTATTTCCTCGGTTTTTATTTTTCCGAATTTTGGATTACTGATAAGCTCGATTGTCGCTGCATAATTGTATTAGCCAGAGTTATACACTGTATTCTTCTCTTGGTTATCTTTAATAGTATTTTACTTCGATTGATCTGTCTGAGCTGAACTCTATTTTTTTTATAATCCTGATGGAAATTGTATCTTGTGAAAAGGATTTAGATGTTGTGAGACCTTCTTTATTTTCTGTTTTCTCACCTCACTTTCCTCTTTTTAATAAATTTTTAGCTTTATTTTATAACACTTGCACCTGAGGTGTGTTGTAGTTAGAACTAACGTCTACGCTGTTGTTCTTTGTATTGTCTGAGGTGCTTTGGTGCTGATCCCTACTAGTCTAGGTTGAGGAAGGAAGTAAGCCCCCCCCTCACATGATTTTTGGCGTCAGAAGTGGGATTGTAGGTGCAAGCTTTTTTTTTTATTTCTCTATATCCCTCCTCTTGAGTTGTGCCGAGCTTTCTATCTCTTTCCGAAGGTTTCAATTTACAGCTAGGTTTTGGAGTTGTTGATTAGAGTCCATAAACCCAACCAAACCCGGAGAGGCCTTCCCCTTGCCCCGAATAGATGAGTCTCTTGAAGCGTTTGGTGGTGCCAGCTTCTTTTCGACCCTGGATCTGGCCAGTGGCTACTATCAAGTCGCGATGCACAAAGATGATCAAGAGAAGACTGCATTCACTACACCTTTCGGCTTATGGGAGTTCACAACGTTGCCATTTGAGCTATCTGGCGCACCCACGACCTTCCAACGCCTAACGCAGTCTTCGATGAACGATTTGGTACTGAGAATTCTCCTAGTCTGTCTCGACCTTGTGTTGGTGTTTTCACGCGATTTTCAAGAACACCTGAGACGCCTAGAGACCGTCTTTACACGTTTGAGGACTTAAACTCAACCCAGAGATATGTCGATTCGGAGCAAGGGGGGTGCATTACTTAGTATAGCCAAAGCTCCCTTGAGACTGGAGTTGTAATTGATATAAGGAAAAATTTTGGGAAATGTGTATTTTCTAACTTTTTGTTTTTACAAATATGTTCCTTTATAGTTAGACTGCTCAACGGAGCACGCACATGTTATTAACTAAGAATGGATTGTTTACAAGTATAGAATTATGTCTTGGAACCTGTTTTTTATATATGATTGTATTTTGACAGAATATGTATAAAAGGTGTGTCGCTGTATTACTGTACGAATATAAGTATACAAGATTAACATTTTCAATGTTCTTAATTAGGTAATTTAGGGTAGGGAAAGTATCTTTGCTATGTGTAGTACTTAGATGTGAGTTGTCTCAAAGTTGGGATTGCATCCATGATAGGAGCCTTTTGAGATATTTCGAGTTGATCAGATAAGGTGATACCACTTTGGAGAAGTTGGTACCCATCTTGTTGGTAAATATTTCTATAGTATTAAGAAACAAAAAGACCAAGTGGATGAGCTTAACAGCACCATTTGTTTCTAAATGTCGCCATGACGCTCCATTCTTACCATGATTATTTGTTTAACGTTTTGCTATCAGAAATGGGCCACGCAAGTGACTCACCTAATTAGCTTAATTGCAGTGGGTGGTAACTCTTATTTAGTTATATAGTCTGATGGAAGATGGTCGATGTTGTTGATGTCCAGCAGTTACTGCATGGACAAAAGCAGGGGGAATGTGTGGGGGTGCAACTCGCTAACGATCACAAGTCGGGATTATTGGAGTGAGACATCTTTTGGTCGACTTGCACAGGAGTCGGCGTGTACATTGGTCCTTGTCGACTCATAGGTTTAGGTATTTGGGCGCACATCTAGTTTTCTTTCTAAAGTTCTTTTTTGGTTTTTTTATTTTTAGTTTCCCTCTTTTTCTAGCAGAAATCTAGAAACTTCTAAATAGTACCTGTAACATTACGCTGTTATTTATATCATTATGCTTTCGAATAACGCATTATCTCTATACGTCTATAGATAATAATTTTAATTATATCTGGCTCTCTTTGTAAACCTACATTCTATGTATCAGCTTGTGTGGTTGGGAATTATGAAGGATTTTATTTTGGTTGTGTGTGCATCTGCTCGCTCTAGTTAGGACCTCAACTAGCGCACGTTCTCGTCATTCTCGTTCCAGCCCTCAAAGTGACAGGACGCGTTTTCTTAATGTCTTAAAATTTTTTTTAAAGATCTAAACCACGTGGGGACCAATGTTTCATTTTTATGTTCCTTAATTAAAGAGAAATTAATGTAGCTCATTCGCAAATCGTGAGCAAGGTAAAACTTATTATTATTATTATTATTATTATTATTATTATTATTATTATTATTATTATTATTATTATTATTATTATTATTATTATTATTATTATTATTATTATTATATGACTTTTATTACAAAAAAAAAGATGTTTAGAAATTAGACTAACTTAATTTTTTTTCTTAGAATTAATTCCAAAACAAATTGTAAAACAAATTCACTAGCTTAATGTGTTAAATCGTTTTCTTTTTCCTCCTATGTAAAAGTTATCTTTTTTTTCATCTACGATTGCATTTTAATCTTTTTTTTTTTTTTTGCCTGTCTACCTTTACTTTAATATTCGCTATAATCTGGCCTTGATTAAAAACTTATAGTTTTACGGTTGTTATTTCTCTTGACATTAAGATGACTGCTAGCCAGTGACATGATACTTGGAGAGGTGGGCGGCGCCCAGCAGACTTAGTATTGAGTCTGTTGTTTTATTTAGTGTGTTCTGTACGATGTGCGAGGGAATAACTGAACTTAGTCGAGAGACTGGGTGTACTCTTCGAGTGAGCGCGTGGTCGACTGCTTGGCGCCATTTTATTCTTCCTTCCATTCTTCTTCTTCGTCATCACCACCACCACCACCACTACTACTACTACTAAATTGTTGCGATTTCTGCCTAGCTATTGAAGTTAATATAATGTTTCGACTGTTCTCGTTTATTTTATGGTTGGGTGAGCATGCCGCTCAGTGAGATTGTGTGTGCGCTGGACTGAGAGTGCATAATCTACATTGTACATTTTCTAGTAGGGCTTGGCTCTTTGTGACATTGGGTTGAAAAAAGGTTTAGTTAGACCTATCATTATGACCCATGTTTGCATGATTGTTGATTTATTTGTAAATTGTAACTTCACTGCTCTTAATATCTGCGACTGTGAATTAATATGTTGTTTGTAACTCTTTTTTACAGGCAGCGAGTCTGGTTGAGTTTTATTTTTATTCCGTTTTGATCTGTTGGATTTTATTTCCTTGGGTTTTATTTCAATGAGTTTTTATTTACTTTCTTAGGATTTATTTCCCTTACTTTTATCTCCTTGGTTTTTATTTTTCTGAATTCTGGATTATTGATAAGTTTGATAAGCTCGATTGTCTCTGCATAATTGTATTAGCCAGAGTTATACACTGTATCCTTCTGTTGGTTATTTTTAATAGTATTTTACCTAGACTGATCAGTCTGAGCTGAACTCTATTGGCTTTATAGTCCTGATGGAAATTGTATCCTGTGAAAGGGATTTAGATGTGAGACCTTTATTTTCTGTTTTCTGACATCAATTTCCTCTTTTTAATGAAAGCTTTGTTTTATATAACTTGCACCTGAGTTGTGTTGTACTTTGTATTGTCTGAGGTGCTTTGGTGCTGATCCCTACTAGTCCAGGTTGAGGAAGTAAGTAAGCCTCCTTCACATTCGTAATTTTTAGAGCTTCCTTTAGGATGTTTCCTTCTTCTGCCTTTCCCGTCTTAATTTTAGTCCCACTCCTATTGCTATGTGTTTAGCTGCTTCTTTCAGCTTTTGCCATTCTTCGAGACCTCCTTCGGCTCTCTTTCCATAATTTGTGTGTGTGTGTGTGTGTTTTCTATCTCTTCGTTGATTCTATCGTTAAATTATTGGTTTTCCAGTATTGGGTTGCTAAATTTCCAATGGCTTGATATCCTTTTCCTGTCGTTGACTGTGTCACTTCATTCTATCGTGACCTCCGAGAGGTCTGTGTAGTGCCAGAATTAACGTGTTTTACTTGGTACCCTGTCAATTACGTAGAATTTGTTCAGTACCCTTTTTCTCCATCCGAATTTTTTTTTTTTTTTTTTTTTTTTTTTTTTTTTTTAGTTTGTTAAAAGATAAAGGTTCCATTTTCTTCACTTGTTCTGTTATTTGCAATCCTAGACTTTCTGTCACTTCTTCTTGGAGTCTTGCTTGGCCTCCATCCGTCTCTGTGAATCGCCGTCGCTTCCATACATTGATAGATGCGCTTCTATAAATACATGTATACCTTTTATAAATTAATAACAGGTATACATGTATAAAATAATGTACTCATTGAATGTGATACACTACACTAAGGGCCCAGTGGTAGCATTACGTTTACACCCCCCCCCCCCTTCCCCCTCTTCCCCAGCCCGCCTCCCTTTTACATGCTTACACGGTCAGCCGACACTTGTGATGCTGGGAATCAAAGGTCACGGTCGATCGACTCTAGCGCCTGATCGCTCGTCATGTGAACACTACTGGCAGCTAGCTAGATCTAGGTCAGCGGCCAAGATAGATGAGTAGTGCGAGTTACACGCTTGATCGAATTCACTTGTTTTTCAATAACTAAGCTTAGATTCATAATTATTTTTTATTGAAAGCAAGTCTTAGCAATATCCTAAGCAAAATAAAATGATTTTTTGCATTTTTTAGAAGTTTGAGTTTAAAGTTCTGAATGGAGGAGCTATACAAGATGGCGACTAGACCGACACAGGCCAAGTTTTATAACAGGGCTGTGATGCACAGCATGTCGCGCGCTATAACATATGGCACGGATCGTGCTGCCTTGTGGGTTCGACACGTTTCTGCTATTGCAAACGGAAGTAGACTGTCCTATCAAGTGATGACTGGCTGTTACGGGCTGTCCGTTGACTCTAAGTGTTCTACATGATAATTGTTTACAATATAATATATAATTTTGTATTGATTTTGTTGTGTTTATTATCACTATTATCTTGTATAATTATTTCCAGTGACTTCCATGACTCTTCCAGTTGAACTTGAAAGATTTTTATATTTTTTAGGCATGAACGAGTTCTTGATTACTATTATTGAATCACAAAAGGTATACCGTATATGAATCTTTTTGCAGTTTACATAGAAAGATGTCAATAGAAATGTACTATTTTTCACTATTACTAAACCACCGTGTTGTTTGCTTCAGAGCCCGACACGTCCGGGGTATGCGGGGCTACATAATACATTATATAGTTAAAGAGGCACGCAGCCACGAGTGGACACTAGTTTATAACAATAACATCGAAATATAGCGCCCTATTGACTTTTTTCTTACATCGACATGCTATATCGTCCGAATTTTCTTCCCATATGCTGTCTGTAATTACAGTTTTTCTCTCTCTCTCTCTCTCTCTCTCTCTCTCTCTCTCTCTCTCTCTCTCTCTCTCTCTCTCTCTCTCTCTCTCTCTCTCTCTCTCTCTCTCTCTCTCTCTCTCTCTCTCTCTCTCTCTCTCTCTCTCTCTCTCTCTCTCTCTCTCTCTCTCTTATACCGACATCGATAACATCAAGGTATCCATGCTAAACAGGCCCAGTGACTAGGAAAACAATCTGATTCATGTACATGTACAGAGCCGTGCTGTAACGGACAGCCCGTAACAGCCAATCATCACTTGATATGACAGTCTACTTCCGTTTGCAATAGCAGACGCGCGTCGGACCCACAAGCCAGCACGATCCGCCAATGCAACCACAATGCTTAGTATAATAATAAAATAAAAATAAATACGCGTGCAATAATAACAACATCAACAATTATAATAATAATGATTGATAATAATAATAATAATAATAATAATAATAATAATAATAATAATAATAATAATAATAATAATAATAATAATAATAATAGTAGTTGTAATAATATTAATAATAATAATAATAATAATAATAATAATAATAATAATAATAATAATAATAATAATAACAGTATCGTTAATCGTATTTTTATAGAGCTTTTATTGAGAAATCATCATTAATATTATGCAGAACTATGAGATCTATGTATTACAATTACTTTTTTAATATCGCTAACAATTATGAAGATGAGGAGTAAGAATAGGAAAGAGAAGAAGAAGAAGAAGAAGAAGAAGAAGAAGAAAAAGAAGGGGGAAAAAGAAAAAAGGAGGAGGAGGAGAAAGAGGGAAAAAGACGAGGATGGGGAGGGGTGAGATGCTGCAGCGCTATAATATTAGAAGTTCACTGCGAAGTTAATTTGAAACGTTGTTCCGTCCCATCTCAGTTATTCGAGAGACCTTGCATCTTTGCTAAGAATATAAACCAATGAAAAGGTGACGGTTTCTCCCTCTTTGAACAAATAAGATAAATAATATTAATAATATATCTAGAGCTCATGATGTGTAAAGAACAAAGCATGTGGATTGCAGCTAGTGGAGGTGTTGGGTGAAAAGTAAAATGATTGGCTGCTTTTTGTATCATTAGACCAAACCATTCGGATTTCTCAGTTTAATAGTTGTTTTTATTTCAATTCATTATTACCATATTATAAAAGATGCACAGCCCTTTTTTTTTAAACTTGTCCCCCCCCCCCCCCCCTTTTTTTTTTTTTTCCTCCTTTTCCCCTTCCTGAGACTAGCGAGAGTCAGCTTTGTGAGCTGGCCTACAGATCCACGACCCCCCCCCCCCCTTTTTTCTCTATACTGACGTCATTACTCAATGCATGTCACTCTCTCTATATACATGTTCATGTATTTACTTAGTCACTTTGCTAGTCCATTCAACATCTTTTCACGACGTTTTACTTCAATCATTCATATATTATTATTATTACAAGATGTTTCAGTTTCTCTCTTCTAAATACATGACCCAAAAAAGTTGCCTGGTGTATTCTACATCTGTATAATTTATTTGCGATCTTGTTACAGTTGTAGTTCAGCTTCTTTCAACACTGTTTCTTTGCAGTCCATGAGATTGATAGCATTCTCCGTAGGAACCATACCTTGTAGTTGTAAAGTTGTATTTCTGTTACTTCTAGTTTCTTTTGTACCTATATGGAATTGTCCAGGTATCGTGTCCATACATCAGGATAGATTATAAATATAATACACATGTATAATAAAATACAATGTAGCACTCCAGGGCTCTTCTTCTTGTGTAGATGAAAATGTATAATTTATTTGTAATTGTCAATATTCATTTTTACCTCCATAAACTCTTATTCACTGGGACTTCATGTATTCTTGTTGTCAGTTCAGTTCGTTGATCATAACGGACTCAAGTACATTTATTTGAAGTGATCGTTTTCCTTGAGTTTGTTTTTTTTTTTTTTTTTTCCCGCTGATAAAGACGATCCATCATTATTGCGACTGATGGCAGTTAAATTACATGTACCGGTACTTCTGTCTTTCTGCTGTTCATCTCTTACCCTTACTTTTTGCTTTCTTTTCAACAATGTCTCGTAATCCTTGCAAGTCTTCTTTATTTTCTGCAACGAATTACAGCAAAATGTGTAGATTAATCATCAGCGACTCTCAAATTTTTTACATTGTGACCTCTTACTTGGATTCCTCTGTATCCTTCTGTTTCGCATTTACAGTAAATATTTTGCTGTAGAGACAGAAAAGGTTTGGAGCACACATCCTCGTCTGACATAACGCTTCATTTTTTTAATGAGCTGATTTCCCAATCTTTTCGCATTGCTTCTCTCTCTCTTTCCTGCACGTTTTTGTTGGTTTTTTTTTAATCACTCGTAGTCGTTGATCGTTTCCATCTATCGTCAACTGTGTTACTAGTACTTTTTAGTAATGTGATAATCTCACCATGTCATACTCTGTCAAATACCTTGGTGTAGTCACAGGTGTAACTCTTTTTGTACTTCCTGAGCTCTTTAAATTATAGTTCAAACTATGTAGATCATTTATCTCATATATTGTGTCTTTTTCCTCCACAAAGCCACAGTGCTCATCTGCTATAATTTATGGTTGATTTTACGAATTTCTGACACACATTAAGCCGATTTTCAAGTATTGGAATTTGTTGATATGACTCATACGAATGATCTTTCTATGTAATTTGCACTCTGTTACTACTAATAGTATTACTAGTGTTAGCCCTGGTTTTTTGGCAGAGCTAGATTTAGAAATGTCTGTTGGAATCTGACCTCTGTCGTAGTTTTTGTTAAGTAATGTAGCATCCTTATCAATTCCATACGACCATAGTCTCCAAGTGCTTCTGAAAGTTACACGGATACACATGCACTGTCTGGGCTTGTTGCTTTGCCTGATCTTAGTAGTCTTACCTTTTACGATAGGTTGCCTGACAAAACTTGATTTGTATTACTTTGTGAATGTGATTCACTGATTGTGATCTTCAAAAGTGTACCGTATAATAAACTGTAGTACAAATCAATTAAAAAAATGCTAAAAAATATGTGACTGCTACTGTTAAAAATGAAAACATGCATTCATCATGAAGGGTTAATCATGTTAATTAAAACTAAAAGTATAGAACAAGTTGGTCTACTTTTTTTTTTCTATTTAGAAATTGTTTATCAACTAAAGAATGTTGGGGTTCACTTAAGTTTTAAATAAAATATAAAACATTCACAATCATATATTTATTGTATTTTTCTCCAAATTCAAAATCATGTTGGTAATTTTTGTAAATTGTGTTGCAATTTGAGAATTATGTCATTCATTGAATCTGTTTCATTACTTTTAATTAATGGAAACTTAAAGAGTACATGTAGACCTAAAATTTGTGGTGTTTGTGTATGATTACCTTTTGTCACTGCTGTTGATAGAGTACAAGACCTGCCAGCGGCAGTTACTACATATACATCAATTCTCATTTAAAACAAATTAACAGATCTGAAAAAATAAATGTTGACCATCTTTTCACCAATTCCAGCCCCAATCTGTCTGATGGATGCTTGTTTTTATATGCTGAAAAGACCTGATATCATTATCAGTTGTAAAGTCAAAACAAATAGCATAGCTACACAATTGAGGTCTTAGGTTTATTTGTCTGTTTATGTAGAAAGAAACAGGCCCTAACTTTTGCATACTAAAAATCTGTTATATCTGTCCAGATGTGCATTTAAAAAAAGGAAATGGAATTTTAATACATGTATCATTAGAAAGAAACCCAAAGCAGCTTTCTTACCTTCTTTTTTATCTTTGAATGTTTTTATTGTGTAACTCAAATAATAATTTTCATTAAAGAACTAACTGAATACTATTCACAGGATGAATAGCACTTTTTTTTCCAGAATTTTACAGTAGAGTAAAAATGTGCTTTTGCAATTTTCTTCAAAAGGAGAAGGAGCTGACTAAAACTGACAGGATAGAGGGGAAAAAAGGGGGATAAAAAGAGGGAACTAAATGAGAGAAAAAAAATTAAATGGATAAAGAGAGAGATAAAGAAAGGACGGCGGTACACAAAGAGCAGTTACAAGTTGAAGAGGGGAAGAAATTGCAAAATACTTTAAGTTTAATAAATTCAACTGAAGAGTGATGACAAATAAACTCAGAGAGAGAGAGGGGAAGGGTGGATATGCAAAGCAACAAAAACAGGAAATAACCCTGAGATAAAAGTTAGGAAAAGAGAGAGAGAGAGAGAGAGAGAGAGAGAGAGAGAGAGAGAGAGAGAGAGGGAGAGATAAACGTGAATTAGGGATTTCAAGGCAAGAAACATAAATACATAATGATATGAAAGGGAACAAAAAAAAGTAATTGTGAGACAGTACAGAGATATGAGATTAAAAGAGCTATCCAATCCAAAATTTGATAATGAAGAATTAATAAATTTGACAATTGTTGCAAAAAAATGCGCATTGAGATTTTTGTTTTCACTCATACTGCGATATATTTGTAATTTAATGAAGTTTAAAAAAAATTGAAAAACATCCTCAAAAAAGAAAAAGAAAAAGAAAAGTAGCAATACTACAAGTAGGAAACTGGAAAACACATTACATGTACATGTACATAAAACAAAAAACAAAATTACAAGCACCTGTAATCAATCAGCATTCATACATAAGGTGGTCATTGGAGGACCTGGAGGAGACGGTAGCCTTTGTAGCACAAGTTCACGTACATATCAATTCAACAAATGTATTTGATATCATGTTTTTATGATGATAATGATATTTTTACCTTAGAAATTCAGTAAATTTATGCAAAGCTGTTCTTATGACCTGTCTTCATCCTCCAATTTCCTAGTATTGTATACAAGGTCTCCAGTTTTCAGTTTTCACATGTGAGGGGGTGGGGGGTGTCACTTATCTTTTTCTATCATTATTTTCTGGTCTTCTTCAAGAGAATTGCCAGACTCTTTCTGGACTGCAAACAATGCAGTGCTGATGCTTTCATGGAATCACAGTAGAAGTTGAGTAATGGTTAGCAATCATCACAGGCTTGCCAAATACAATTTTTTTCTTTTCATCTGCAGAAATTAATATATTTTTGTTTGCTGATTGATAAAATTTGTTTAGGGTGTAATGTTCTGCTCAGTGTTTGCTTTGGTTATGATTTTATGATTCTAGCAGACCATAACAACTTGAAGCGTTGTTTCTTTTTTATTGTTAATGCGTTTTTGTTATCTTAAGCATACCAGTGGGCCTGAATGTTGGTTTATAGATGCTACTCCTCTAAATTGTAATTGAAGCATTGCTGTTCGGGTGTTTCTTTACAAGGTATATAGGCCTATTTTATGGATTGGTAATAAAATTAAAAAATGATGCATGTAAAAAGACCTATAATTATGATAGTCTAATGATATTGACAGTGCATGTTTAGATAAATATTGAAATTGTTTACCATACTACAGAAAAATGTACGTACATGTATGTTACTTTTTCATATCCCCTCTTTTCAATACTTCGTGTCTATAAGCGTTTTCAACTACATATACGTTGCTTGGAATGTTTGTTATTTGGATATATTGATTTTGACAAATGTTTTGGATTAAAAATTTGTATCGTGTGTATGTGTAAGAGGAGAAGTTTTCTTTATTCATAACACAACATTCGTTTCTCAACATCTTTATGCTTGTTCAATTTCGATGGACTTTAAATCAATGCAATTTTAAGATACGGATTTTTGTAACTGGCTTGCTATGGTTCATATGATTTTAAATAAAAAAGAGAGCTTAGGCTTGCATAGATGTAAACAGGTTTTGTTTTCTTTGTTTTGTTTTTTTTTTCTTTTTGAATTTTTGTGTTGTTAAACGTCCATTTTGCATCACAAAAAAAGGGCCACAAATAACACCACATGTGTTATTAATTCTTACAAACTTGCTATATTTCTTGGTTTTTGAAACCTTTCTAAAAATGAAAGATGAATAACAAGCAAGATAAGAGTTTATCAAAACAAAGTATGTACATTCTTCAAGAAAAACTTATGGATTGAGAAAATGTTATTTGTGACATGTGAGGCAAAACACAACATGGTTTCCTCAGGTTCCCTCCTAAACAAAGTGTCAAAGGTGTTATTTTTTTCTTTATGAGCCTTAAAAAGAGCAAAACGTAACATGAAAGTAGTTATAATATGATCCCCTGACCAAGAAATGAAACACTTCTTGCATCACATGTCACAAATAACACCAGTTCAACCTTGCCGGAAAAATCGGCTAATCTCAACTCTGACTATCTTAACTATCTTGTGAGTATTCATTACACAAAATACAGGTATGACTTGATATTTTCACCAAAGCATAGAAGAATTGGACCATTTTTAATTTTTTTTCTTAGTGGTTTCACCTTTTGACCTCTTCCCAAGGGAAGAGGTCAAAAGGTGCTCGGCAATACAGGGTCTATTTTAAACATTTTGCGTTTCGTTGTTTGAAAAATAACAAGCTTTCTTTTGATGCTGGTGTACTTTCAATATGTCACTGAGACAATCTTTAATAGCTTTTCGTTAGTAAAATTCTATAAGTCGAGCTATGAAAGCATTTTGTCATCCCAACCTGTGTAAATCTGCCTCCGCCAGAGGTCAAACCAGGAAGCCTTGGTTTGGGGCTGAAATTTAGACCTTAAAATGTACTTTCGACAAAAAGTACGGTGATTTTCAGAAAGAGCATTACTTCGGCTACCATTTTTAGCAATCCACACTTCCTTGACTCCACTAGGTCAAGAACTAGACCTAGGGATAATGTTGGTGTTATTTGTGACACGCGCCGTCACGCTAATCATTCATATGAAATGGCTTGTTGAGCTATAAATATGACATTTAGACATCCTAACAGATGTTTTCTTTGTTAATATATGTCTAATTTACAACCTCTTTCAATGTTTTCAACTTGGAATAATGAGGCTGGTCTAAAACCTGATAAAAATATTTCGGAGTCATAATGTCACAAATAACACTTCCAAGGCTAACTTCGTCTCTTTTCGTTTACATGAGATGAAATCCATATTTTTGGTTCACCAATAGCGATAACTTGATCTTCCCAAACTTCCCTTCTCTCTTCAACATGGCTGAAAGAAAGCAAGGTAAGATTTATCTTGTGTCACGCGATTTTTGTGTGTAACGAATGACACTTCTGGGTCTACACTGAATCAGATATTTTTGGTGTCACAATAGGATTGAGTAGCAAATAACATCAGAAGGGTCCAATTAGTGTGAAATCTATTTTTCGTGTGAGAATTAAAGCATTGTTCATCTTTTCCTGACTAAAATCAAGCTCAGGATTGCTGGTGATTATTAGCCCAACCACAATTTTATTGACTTCGAAGAAATTATGGTGTTATTTGATACACTATCGGACTGTGATGCAACATGTTCTGTGTCACAGGGCTTGGATTGTAATGAAAAGCACAATTGCCCTTTCATTTTTAGTCAATTCTCAATAATTTAACTAAGTGTAGATCTGGATATTTTGAGAAAAAGAATATTGTTCACAAAATTCGTTAGATTGCTCTTAGATAATAAAGGGTTCTATTGCAGTGGCTCAATTGGTGTTATTTACAACAAAATAGTTAGAGTGATGCCATTGTTTGATGTCACAAGGCCAAAACTGTCACAAATAACACTTGAATTTTCAAGTTTATGACTTTGCAGCTCTAAAATTTCTATTAAACTAGAATAGATAATGATCTTTACACAAATCCAAATAATTGTTTATTGTAAATATTTGCGGCTTAGAACTTATTTCTCGGATAAAAAGATATTTGCTGCAAAATGTTAAGAGTGATGCCACTGTTTAAGTGCTTTGTGACACAATGCTAAAGCTGTCACAAATAACACTTAACATTTCAAATTCATAAATCTGCAGCTCTAAAATTACTGTAAAGTTATAGATTAATATCATGAAAATACACTGTAATTAGTTCCTACTCCTAGTTAAAAAATACTTGCTGTGTGGGACTTCTTATTTGGGTACAAAATGATGTTATTTGCTACAAAGCTGTCACAAATAACACTTGAATTGTTTAGTTCCTAACTATGACTCTAGAATTGCTGTTCAACTATAAATTATATAATTTAGTCTTTAAAGTAGTTGCTCTAACGCTTTGTTGTTTTTTTTTTAATTTTGATTATCAGCAAACTCTTTCTTCATTAAAAAAATTGGTGTTGTTTCCTATGGCATACTGAACGTGATGCCACAGTTTTGTGTCACAGTAGTGAAGCTGTCACAAATGACTCTATAATTTTAAATCTTAAAGTACATGCTGTTTTTAATCGATCTTTGAATTTTGTAGGGGATAAAATGTTGGTTTATATTGATCCAATAGATATCTTCACTTAACCTTTCGCGATTTTATAGCAGATATTATTTGAAAAAATCAAAGCAAAATAGCTGAGCTGATACTGCAGATATTCTGAGTCATAGGTTTGAAAGTTCCTTTTTTGTGTGTGTGTGTGTGTGATTTCATTGATTAAGATGCAGGTCCAAAATTCAAAGCTGTTGACTAGAAGTAGAAATGCTTGTGGAAAAAAAAAATGAAAGGGTATTGCATTACATCTAGTTTCTGTCACAGGTCTTTGTTTCATTTCTTTCCTTTCAGGCTTGAGGCCAAAGGTGCCTAAAGAAACAAAAAACCTTCTGCCAAGACGAATGCAGAGAAATGCCGAGATTATCGAGAAAGGCTGAAAGCTGAAGACCCAGCTAAAGATGGAGAGCGGAGGCAAAAGAACCACGCTAATGCTAAAGAGTGGCGAGATAGCTTGGGACCATCCCAAAGTAAGGATAAGGCGCCATTACTTTGGTGCTGGACATGGCAAATCCTTGTGTGATTCTGTAGGAGGCACTATAAAGAATTGTGCTTTAAGGGCAGTGGCAAGGCTTCCATCCAGAGTGCCCAAGGTTTTATAACTTTTGTGTGAGAGATTTTTCTGTTTCTCCTTCAGATCACTGTGCGGATGATCATATTGTCCGCACTTTTGAACTAGGATCAAGTCAAAAGGGGTGGCATTTCAGTCGACGATTTGAAGTGAGTCAAGGACACCACCTAGAACATTCATTGTGTTGTTCCATCTGGAACTTAGTGAGGGCAGTTTAAGGGCACGGTGTTTGTCATGCACTTGTCCCGTGTGTTTAGTTGGTGAGGAGGGTGAGGCAATTACTCTTGGTTGGAAAGATGTGAGAGTGCTGAAGGGTCCTTTACTTAGGTGGAATATCTAAAAAAAATGCTTATAAGTTATTCGCTTTCCTTCTCGTAAATCAAAAAGTACACGAAGAAAGCCTGCCGTTTGTTCAAATTTTGATTTGGTTGCTAGCTCTCCACAGGACGATCATTTGGACTCAGTTGCTAGTTCTCCACGGGAAGTTCATCTGGATGATAGGGACAGTTTTTTTTTTTGCTCATGACTTTGCAGAACTGTCAGTCTGTTATTCTGTGGAAGCTGTGCAAGGTATTGCCTCTAAGTTTAAGCCTCTATTGCATATATATATATATATATATATATATCATCAAGACAATTAACATAAAACCTGACAAAGAGAATGTATATATATCCAACCTGAAGATAAAAGTTCGAGTTGATTAAAACTGCTCTAATGCATGAGCTATAAAGTGTATTTTAAAGCATGATCCAAGCAATCGAGACTGCATGCAATGCAAATGAGGACTAAAATGGTCTTCAAATTTAAGTTGTAGAATATAACTGTAACTGAAAAGGTACATAAAAATGAGCTGAATATAGAGTAACTGAAAAGATAAAAATGAATATAAACTTATTGATATACAGTTGAGCCTAAATAATTCGAATCTGGATAGTTCGAATTCTTGGATATTTCAAAGTCGTTTAATTTTACCGAATATTTCTCTATTTCAGCTATATTAAAAAAATATCGGTTAATTCGAAGCGATTTTGGCGCGGTTTTTCTATCCTGATACAGTGAAAGCACTTTTCCAGGCTTGTAAAACAAAGTGCATGTAGTGCTATGCTCCGTGCGGCAAGCGATTCTGGTGTGTGTGTATGTGCCCACCTAGGTAACAGGCTTTAATAAGGCTACAAGAGAGAAAGGGGTTAGATCCCACCCCCACCCCTGTGCACACTTGCACATCATTCCTGATCTGTCAACAACATTTTTTTAACTCACTTTCTCTGTGTATTCTGATAATTATGATTTCGAAATAAACGGACTCGACTATAATTTATAAAGTCCTGGTAAGGATGTTTTCAATTCTAATAAAACCATGATTACATTGCATTAATATTATTATTATTATTATTATCATCATCATCATCATTTTATTAATTTTAATACATTAATTGAGGTAAAGAAAAAAAAAACGATAACAATGCTTCTTTCTCTATCAGTTTCTTCATTTTTTTTATTTTCATTTTTTTCCCACGAGCAAATCCTCCTCATTTCATGATTACTCTTTCCACTTCACCTTATTTACTGTTTTTTAACATCCAATTCCTCTCTCATTTCAATGCATAATGTGGTATATTAGTTCCCTCATAAGTTTTTGACTAAGTACAGGTCTGGACTCATAGACTGAGACATAAAACTTACTTGTAAAATTAATTATAATTGCCTCTATCAAAGTACAAGAACCTTAATTTCAATTGTCTCTTCAAAAAAAATTATTTTTATAAAATCATGAACATTGTAGATACAAGCTGGTTCGAAAGGCAACTAAATTGAGAAAAAAAAAGCAAACTTTACAACATAACAGATACATCTCTTCAGGATCATACAGCTACATGAAGAAGAGCAAACTTTACAACAATTACAGATTTATCTCTTCCAGAGCCAAACAAATTATATGGAGAAAAGTAAAAAAAAATTCACAAAAAATACAGATTCATCTCTTCCACACCTTAACAACTACATGAAGATAAAAAAAAAAGTTAACAATCAGGACAGATTCATCTCATCCAGAGCCACAGTTTTAAAATATTTAGAGCCTTGAAACATTTGAATTCTTCCCATGTTGTTGAGTAGACATTCTTGAAACGAGGCAGAGGTTTCAAGCAAAAAAGTAAACTTTATCTTTGTGCAATCTTTTAAGCTGTCCTTTATTTTTTTTTGGTTAAATCTCTCCACTGAGACAATTATGTGGAGCTGTTCTGAATCCTTCAAATATACATGTACTACCGGTATACAGTTGTAGCTCTTGACATAACGTGGTGAAATGGTGGTTTTTCAAACAAATATAAAAAAAAATTTTTTTTTTAAAAAGGAGGATGCTCATTTTTCACACAACCTTCATTAGCTCCTCTCTATGTTACTTACTGGTCCAGGCAGCTTTGTTTTGTTCTTTGTAGGGTCTCTATTGAAAAAAATGAACAAGTGTAGGATGCTTATGATTTACATACTCCATTCAGTTAATCTCTCCAATGAAGCCCGTTCCTGGATCCTGACACTTTCTTTTTTAGTTTATCTCTCCACAGAGAACAAATATGTAGTGCTGAACTGGCACATAGCAGATACTATGTAATGTGTTCCAAACTACCATCATTATTGTAACCATATTGAAGAAAAGTGAACCACTGCAATAAAAGTTATCTCCTCCAGAGCCATACCACTACATAAAAAAATTACAACATTAACTTTGAAGAGCCATACAACTACATAATGATAAAGAAAAAAAAAGGAAAAGGAAACGAAAAAAAAACTTTACAGCAAATACAGACTTATCTCCAGAGCCATAGAATTGCATCAAGAAAATAAAAAAAAAAAATTGTCAATTATACATGTAACAGAATTGTAAGAACCCTGAAACAGAATTCTTCTCATGGTGTAATGAAGAAATTCTTCAAATGAAGTAAAAATCTCGAGCAAAAAAGTAAACTAAATCTGGGCGCAATTGTTTAAGCAGCCCTCGTTTTAGTTTCTCCCTCCACTGAGATCATTTGTGGTGCTGATTTGACCCACTACAGATAGAGTGTAATGTGTTCCACACATGGCAATGGTGAAAAACTGGTACAGTTTTTGAATATAGGACTTTTAAACATTGAAATTCTTTTCACATTGTGATGTAGACACTCTTAAAATGAATCAAAGATCACATGCAAAAAAGTAAACCAAGTCTGGGTGCAATCGTTAAAGCAGATCTTGTTTATCTCTCCACCAAGACCATAGTATGTGGTGCTGATTGTGACATGCAACAGATACAGTGCAATTTGTTCCAAAGAATTGTGCAGGAAAATGGTCCCCAATTCAAAAAAAAAAAAAAGAAACCAAAGGTGGATGCTTATTTTTCATATACAGCCTTATCTCCAGAGCCACAGAACTGCATAAAGAAAATTTTTAAAACAAAAATTTTTTTTCAATAATATATATATAGAGAGAGAGATAACAGAATTGTCTCCCCAGAGCCACTCACAGTACAGTTTTGAAAGATGAAGAGCCCTGAAACATTGGAATTCTCTCATGATGTAATGAAGACCTTCTTTAAATAAATTAAAGTTCTTATGCAAAAAGTAAACTAAATCTGGATGCAATTGTTTAACCAGCCCTCGTTTTAGTTAATCTCTCCACAGAGACCGAATGCTCTTCCTCCATCATCATGAACACCACTGAGATCTAAAGTGTCGTTTCCTCCATCATCACCCCTGATCTACTATCAGATCTTTTCTTCTGTGCTTGTGGTAATGAAGCCTCCAATCCAAATCCTCTTTTCCTCTTCTGCTGTGCAAATGTAATAATATTCATTGCAGTAAAAAAATCAAAATTCAAATCAGGGGTACAGACGAAATCATAAAATGAACTTCTTTAGGAATATAGATCCAAAGGATCAAATTTTAAAAGTTGTAGTCAAGTTCAAAATTCATCCCATAGCAAATTTTGCTTAGAATTTTTTTTTTTTGTAATCGTTGCAAAAGTTATTATAAGAAAAAATATAGTTTTGAATATTTTGTCTACATCTAGATCTTCATAAATTTTTAGCTCTAAAGGTTCATATCAAATTTTTAAGTAAACTTAAGTTGCTTTGGAGTCCAAAATAAATTCCATAGAAGAAATTTGCCACAAAAAAGTATAAAAACTGAAGGCCTTACAAAATTTTGCCTGGATCGACATAAAGTTTGTCAAAATAAAATAAATATGTGTATATTTCCAAACGGTTGTTGTCAAAGAGTATTAAAAATCAATTGTTATCGAAAATGCTATCATGATTTTTTCAAATTTTACACAATGGAAAATTGCAACAGATTTTCATAACTTTGTGGAAAGGAATAATAAAAACTTAATGCATCCAAAATTATTTCAAAATGTTTCGAGAAAGAAAACAAAAACAAAAAAACTTTTACCATCAAGTAACTCTGGATAGACCTACTAATTGTAATCAAAATTTTGCTTTTCGAAACATTTGTTGCGATGGAGTGTGAAAATTGTTACAGAATTTGACGTGTCGATCTTTCTTAATAAACAGTGCTTAACTCTTTGAATCAGTGCTCCAAATGTACATTTGGGCGGAGGCCTTAAAAGGAAGCGTTTTACAGTACAGGGGTTGTTGATTTTATTTCCTTACAGTTTAATTATTATGAACAGATATTATATAGTGTAGCATATCATATTGAAGGCAATTGAATAAAGACTAGGAAGTAGTAAGTGTCCCCAGTCGGTGTAAGTCGCTTTCACTTCACTTTGTATAGTTGGTGATAAAATAAAAGCCTCTATAAAGGAAACTAGATCAGCTGTACTCTGCGGCCGCTCGGATTCAAAGAGTTAAGCTATCGTTTGTAACAAAAAAAATAAAAGCATAAGAAAATTAAAGGCCTTAGAAAATTTTGTCTGGATCAACATGAAGTTTGCGAAAATAAAAAAAAATATGTGGAGATTTCCAAACACTGGTGCCAAAGAGTATTAAAAATCAATTTTATCGAAAATCCTGTCTTGATTTTTTTTTTTATTTTTTAACACAATGAAAAATTGCAACAGATTTTCATAAATTTGTCGAAAGTAGTAATAAAAACTTTTTACATCTAAAAATGATTAATTCAGAATGTTTCTAGATCTAGAAAGAAAAGAAAACAAAAACAAACAAAAAATTTTTACAATCAAGCAGCTCTGGATCTAAATCTAGATTAGATCTAGTAACCGTAATCAAAATTGTGCTTTTTGAAACATTTATTGAGATGGAGAGTAAAAAATTTTATAGCATCTTCATCAAGATTTTGAGTCTAGATGTATATTTTGACTGAGGACTAATTTAAATCTAAATATGATTCTAGACTACCTAAATGGTTAGATCCAGATCTAGATTCTGACTACGCTTAGTCTATCTCTAAATCTAGATGTTTATAAAAAAAAGTCATCAGATTAACTTGATTTTGATCTTAATTCTATCTTTTAAATCCAAATCCTAGATTTATAGATCAAGTGGGTATTATTCCAGATATCGGCCCAACTCACCCTAAGCTTTAAATTTGTATTTTTCTTAATTATGAATTTGATGTGCTTAACACAAATATGAAGGTCTTTTCAAGAAATAAGCATTTTTGTGTTGCCCTAAAATCCCATTACACTACACATTTCGATTTCGTATGGAAATATTCAATTGCGAATCCTGACGTGAGGTGGGCAGATACCTGCAATTTTATCAATCAAGTGTAGATCTACTTAATCCTTTACAAACTTTACATATTTCTTCCACATATTGATAAAAAAAAGGAATCTAATCTAGATCTAAGTAAATTCCATCTATCTTTCTACATAAAGACTGCATTTAAACGAAAACAATCGATGAAATCTCGCAATCTAAATTAAATCTCAGAGCTTTGAAAATGTTCTGTTTCATATTTATAGGCTAGCCATTGAGGGAAAGCGCACATGGAAGTAACCAATTGTCAATGAAACTTTTGTCTTAATCTGCAAGAGGACAAATTTCGTTTAAATTAAATTTCACTCTGATGAGAACAAAAACGTTTTTTCTACACAATAAGTTTAAAAAAATACTGATAATATAATTTAAAAGAGTTATCTAAATCGAAAATTCCAAAATACTGAAAAAAGTGTTTTATGTGTTATTTGGTTCCTAATAACGAATTCGGTAATTAAAATTGAGGAATTAATTACTATAAAAATACAATGAACTTTCAAAGGCAATTTTTAGCCCAAATTCAAATCTTTTTAACATTTTTTTTACTGCTTGGGACAGTGAACTTGGCAGATCAAAAATCAGTAAACTTCATTGCTGTACAATGAGTTGTTTTGGAGGAGATTGAGGAGAAAAAAATCAAAGTTGCCTTTTATAAAATAGATGAAGTACATGGACTAAAAATTAAAACGAATAACATAGACCTAGCCCTACTAGCTTTAGGTTTGCCGGAAGAGTTGAGACTAGACTCATTCTTATTTCGTTATACAAAAAATTTTAGTGAATCCATCAAAACATCGGACTAACCTACTGTGCCAAGAGATCTAGATTAGATCTACCTAAATAGAGATCGAGGAATATTGAATCTTCTGGTTGTACATATGGCTGTTTGTTTCCTTAAAGTTTTATTGCGATGATTATTTTTACAAAGGATAAAAAAATCTTTTATTTTTCTGATAGAAGGTACCTCTTAGTTATTTATCAAGATCAAGATTTGATTTTTCCAGATTGGGGTCATGGGGTCAATTTTATCTAAGGACATGGAATATGGCAGATGTTCAATACAGTCTCCATTTGGAACCCTCGAAAAATGTTTATATTAAAAACTTCATCGAAAAGTTATCGAGATCACATTCAAAATTTAAATTGGATTATTTTATAAATAAAGATCTAGCATGAACATTTATTTTTGCAAATTTCTTCGAAAACAGTCTTTCCCACTGAAATAACGTTTCCGATCATTTTGCTCCTTCGGGGCTTGATCTTCTTGCAGGCCTCTCTGGATTTATCTCAAGACCTTAATTAGGCTATGTGATGATGATGTGAATGTGATCAACTGTACGATTCAATGCTGTACGCAATGCAATGTGGTGAAAAAGTGGTCTTCAGTGAATGAAGAAAAAAACCCCTACTAGGCCAGGTTTATCTCTTTATTAAAGTCCATGACTGGTTCTGACCATTCCTGTCTTTTATTAGCATTGTATTTTTCTAGCAATCTCCATTTATTTAGCTTTCCTAATTTTGTAGGCCTATACATTTTCACATTTAAATTCTAGGATCAAGGGATAAGAAGTGACATTGTCGCTTATAGGTCAAAATTACAGTAACTTTGATCTAAAGGTAAAAAAACTAGACTATCTGTTTATCTTGTCTGTTAACACCCTGCTAAGGATTCTGAACTCCCTGTAGTATTGTATCAACCTATTCAGTGCTTGCTTCTTATGAAGCTCTTCTACCTATAGGCCTAGGAATATTATTTCTGAGAGCGGTTGAAGTTGTATTGTTCAGGGAGTTGAAGGATCTACGGCTGAAGTAAACTATAACGTTAACTTTGAATCTAGAATTTAGATCTATGTCTTCACAACCATCACCTTTATTAGAGCTGTTACTTGATCATTGCTAAAGACAAAATCACTATCATCACCTAGATTTATATCTGAATCTAGATCTAGATTCGGAGTCTATCATCATGCTCAGCACCTCCTGAATATAATTTGTTCATTTTTTTAGATTAGATCTAGAATCTAGATCTAGATGTACATTCTAGATCTACATCCAAGTACTCAGCACAACGTAAGCTCGACAAAAACGAAAGAGGAAGTGTTGCATTGGCATTTTATAATCTTTTCCGATTGTAATTCCGTATAAAATAAAATATACTGAATCAATATTACACACATACGGAAAAAGTATCAACAAGTGGGTCATAACCTAGTTTTTCACGCTCTACTATCTGATTAACGCTGAAGTGCGTCATATGTGCTATTACTACGATGATGATGATAATAATAATAAGAAGAAGAAGAAGAAGAAGAAGAATCAAGCTTTAACAAGTCACCACTACACATGATTTTGAAGGAAATAGCACTGTAGCAGTTCTATTTCCTTCAAAATCATATGTAGTGGGATAGAAAATGTATAACAAGTGAATGTTGAGAGAGAAAGAAGAGGGGGGAGAGAGAGAGAGAGAGAGAGAGAGAGAGAGAGAGAGAGAGAGAGAGAGAGAGAGAGAGAGAGAGAGAGAGAGAATACATAGGCAATACAAATCAAATTAAGAAAAAGTTAACGAAAAAGGAAAACAATTGACTTAACGTGAAAATGATTAACATAGCTTTTTATTCGTAAAATTAAAAGGGACTATTATTACCACTAGCATTGCTTCTGCTGCTATTACCACTTGTTACCAACACCGATTTTTCTAAAACTGTTTTCTTTTGTGTGTGAAATATAGAAAAGAAATAATAATAATAACAATAATAATATCAATAATTTTGAAACGCTCAAGAAAATAATAGACTCGAGAAATTAATGTGATCCAGGTTATTTCATTCACTTATCTAGTTTACATAAATTATTATATGATTTATATTAAAAATCTCCTCCATTGAAATTTCCTGACCTTGGTTGCAAGTCAACAAGAGGTAAAGAAATTCTTGACGGTAACGTTTTTATAGAACTTTGAGAGATAAAGATGCTTGTAAAAGATTTCATTTCTAAGTAGACGGGGAAAATGAACCAAATTTGCAAACATGGAACATGGATTTTAACATTTTTTTTTTTTTTTACATCTATATCAGAAGTCTTGTAATAAAAATTTAACAGCCTTTCCAAAAAAAGAAAAGGATTTGATTTTATATATATATATATATATATAGTTACCAAAACCTGTGACACCAAAATGGTCTTTCCAGGCTGATTTAAAGGTTTAACCTGAACATGGAACTTTTATGTTCAAACAGTGCGAATATGTGAGAGTTCTGATACTGATAACTATGTAATCGGGTCACATCAAGTTTCACACCAAAAGGATAGAAAAATCACCCTTATTTGAGGTTAAAACTTGATGGACTATATTTAATCATTTAACCACAGATGATTAAAGTTCCAAAAGGTAAACACAATGCGCACAACAACAGAACATGGGTAAAAAAAAAAAAAAAAACATCAACAGATAAAACTAGATAGTGTTTAAAATGTCTATATATTTTAGAGTATAAATTATCCGCTTGGAATGAATTTTTAATCATTTTGTAACGTAATCACTTTTGACAAGTAAAACTTTGTACTAAAAATTTTTTCCAAAACTTTAAATATTTTGAACAATCAAAATCAGTAAAACGATATATGAAAATAATTTTATTAGGCCATAGGAAAAATAAAGAATATAGAAACGGAAAAAAATAATGCATTATGTGATACGCATGAATCACTATTAATCATGTCGTAAATCACTAAATCAGAGAGGAGTGGCCTAAAATATAAATCTCAAGATAATCAAGGTAAATAGTATCCCAGACCTGATTTTGATTTTGATGAAAAATATGGAATTTCAGGGGGCTTGAAGTTTTTTGTATACAGTCCCTGGTCATATTAACCCGTATGTATTCGTTTAGTAATTTCAACAAAGAGATGAGATTTTGAAGTTTAGTTACTTTGTTCTCACATTTAATAAATTCTCTTGAAAATAATAACAGCTTTATAACGATATGATTAGAAATTGCATTCATGATGGCAATGTATCTTTACCATGTCACATACATGACATCAAAATCCACACAAGCATATATACACACAAGACACATAATCTATGCGATCTTTTCATCTAATTCCTTTCTAACAGTAAGAATTAAGATGGCACAAAATCAGATTGTCTTCTTCAACATCTATGTACAGTTCTCGCAGTAAATCACGGAATGTTGTGGGCAAATATAGCAAGAACATATGATGCAAGTTGTACTTGTCTTTTTGTCTTTCTTTGAGGGACATCTGTCACACCTCCTCCGTTTTCCATCTTCAAGTTTTGCTTTCTTTGCAGGTAGGTTTGAAACAGCTTCGATGGCAGAAGGCCTCAGGGTGTCCAGTACTGCTGTGATGTTGTTTTGCACCTGTTTTTGCAACGTAAGGACTGCTGATCGACGGATAATCTGTGGCAATGCTAGGGATTGACCAATGTCTATGTTGAACTTTTGTCGGTTGTCATCATAAGACAGAGTGTCCAAGGGATACTTCATTCTAAACACAATCAGGGCAGCGATTGATGACAAGTCCATTATGTTGAAAAACATCACAAGATGCCACCTTATGGTCTTTCGTTTCGTTGTGAGGGCATGTGCCATCTGGTCCACTGCGTCAACACCATATTTTCTTGTTATAAGTGAGGAAGATTTCTGGTTTTTGGCTCTCAGTACACACATCACCCTGGTGCATTGAGCAGAACATTTTTTTTGGCATTTTGTTTGGTAAGAGACCAGCACACTTTCTTTCCTAAATAGAAATTTTGATTCCCTAAGTGGGAGGGCCTACTTTTCTTGAAATTCCTTTGGTAGAAAGTTTTTGTTTCTTCTGACTGTTCCTATTCTTGTCAGTTTTTTCTTGACGAGGCTTCCTGTGAACTTCAGATCAGTGAATTAGTTATCACTTGTTATGTTGCGCCCTGATCCATGAAAATATTCAGTCAATAAACTGACTACATCGGCAGCGACGCTTCTTTGACTTGGTTTGGCGTTTGTAGTGTCTCTCCCCAGATAAGTTATAGCTCATCACGGATGGATGCAAAAAAATCTGTTGCACGCCGCTCAGTCCTTGTTGCTTTGTCGTCGAAACGAAGATGGTTCAAAAAGTTACTGAACCAGTGCATCCCAAACGTTGCTCTCACTAGGGCATTTCCATCTACGGGACGAAAAAGCATCTCAACTGACAAGTTGTTTTGACATAGATCGCCCCAGTGAAGAAGGCAACCGATGAAGGCAACCGATCAATGTCTGTGTCTTTCCACCAAGAGCCCTTTGCCTTTGCACCTTCAATGTTTGTCCACGATTCTCTTTATTTTTTCGTCATTTAGTACTAGGAGGAAAGCGTCAATTGAGACTTAATGTTACCTTGGATTTTAATATTACAATGTAACACTAATCCAGCAATAAAAGATATTCTTCTTCTATTTAAAAGGTGTCCGGGTCAAAGTGTTAAATACTTGACATTTGTAGAAGAAAAATAAGATTGATAATTTAGAAACAAACTGGTACAATATTACGAGACAAAACAGTGCTAAAAAAAGTCATTGTACTCATCAAAAATTAATTAACGCATCTGAGAAAAAAAAGACAGCAATGGAAAACCTAAAGAATGGAAAGAAAAGTAAAACATTACATGAAGTATAAAATGCACATTTAAATAGATTTACGTTCATTATGATCTAAAATCCATTGCCTCTGTAGTTGCTTTGTTGCAACAAACCCTTTTAAGGCTGTACAGTCTCAATCATCAAAAATTCGGAAAATAGGTCTCTTTAATTTGAGGCTTCCCTGAACATCAGAAAAACTTTGTTCTTACAGACATTGATATTTTCAATAACCTGGTGGAAAAAATATTCAAAATTTTGGTTTCATGCAATAGAAAACATTATTGTAACGACCGGATATTTGACATCAGTTAACTTCTACATATTCCCATTCCAGTTTTTTTTTAAAATTCAAATTTTTCAGAAGAAAAATAAATAAAAATAAAAGAAACCAGAGGTAAAAGAAATGTTGTTTCATTTTCTTTTGTACCTCATTTGTGAATAAATTCTTTAACCCACGAGTATGGTTTTACCTCTTCATTTAGTGAATGAATTCTAATCAAGTGTTTCTTGAAAATAAGTTAAAGAAGGTACACAAAGATGATAAACGTAACGCTAGGTTTGTATGTAAACCGAGCACATTTGTGTTTAAACCTTTCATCAAAAAATCTAATTTTAAATCTGAGCATAAAAGCATTTGACGAAATAAGTTGGGTCATACTTCTGTGTTACCCATTTTTCTTTATCTATACTTATATTTTTTTATACCAGAAATTCACCAGATGATTTGTTGTAATGTACGTGAGCATTAGAACAAAACGTTATGTACATGAACAGAAAACAATATCTAACACTATTGATAATTTCTACATTAAGTTAAAAAAACCTGTTTCTCTAACACTGTATTTAGGCTCGTTTCAAAAGGCGTCCAGAGGTTAAACCTCCACATTATTTTTGACATCTTAGATAACTTTTTTTCTGTAAATGTTTAAATAAAATTTTGCGATTTTAAGCTAACGAAGATAGCCTCAGTTTTGACACAAAGAATGACATACATAAGAGTTTTTAAAGCTTTTTCATGTGATTTTCCCACAGGGATTAAATAATAGTTATTATGATCGTTACTTAAAACAAAGGCTCAAAATTGACCTCTCTAATCAATGAAGGATCGTTTTTTCTTTAAATTCTAGTATTCGATACCGCGGGTGGTATTGATTACTGCCGTAAGTGACATTTTTTGCGAAATGCGTTTTATTGCATAGTTATATGCGCCATGGCGCGTTTTTCTATATATGGGTTTAAAATTGGCGCCCTAATTCAAGTTTAAAAATTAACCGTATGTACATTGTTCAAAAAGTGTCTTTTGATTATCTGTAAGGGCACTTACGGCTGTATACAACTGCGTTTCCTTTTCAGTATCTGGAGACAAAAGGCGAAAACTGCTGTAAGTGCGCACTTACGGTTGTACACAATAACAATGTACCACAGATAGAACATTGGTTACAGTCGATAATTAACACTTACGGCCTCGGTTTCTTTTACAACAGCAATAACTTAGGATTTATTGTTTATGTTTCATTTATCTCATGAATTGTGTCACTGTATTATGGATTACGAGTGTATCCATTGTCAGGTTCAACTAGATCACCAGGTCAGTCTTTTGTATGCGGAACTAAGTGCTACCATAATCTGATACTTCCTTATACCAGGATAGACTCTCTCGTGGTCGTTGTTCTATTTTAAACTTTAAAAGCAAATAGAATGGGAAAAATAATATATGTTTTATATTCTGAAAGCCAGTAGCTTAAATAGAAGACCTAGCACCATGTTTTGCGGTCACTGTCGTAATCTTATCTCGTTAAGATCAATTTTTATTGTCATGTTTCAATGTTACCACTTTTGTCTGTTTTGTTCAAAGACATAGAAGCCTTTTATGCTCTTTGAAGAAGCCTTGAAAAGAGTTGACAAATACTCCATTCTGACCTTGGGACCTTCCACTCCCCCCTACCTGTAGAGGTGCAGTCTTTATTTTTGATTCACATTCTAGAAACATTCTAGAAAGCGGATCTTGATGATCGGTGTAATAAAAATCTTGAACCTCATGTGCACCATGCGTTCTTTAAAGCACTCATATCTACATTTGCCATGCCTCTGAAAAGACAGTGTGTGTGACAGTGAAATGAAGTGAATTTTTTTATCAAACGATGGAAAGTGTGTGCATTTTTTTTTCTTGTGTAAATGTTTAACATTCTCATGGAGCCATGAGAGGAAGAATAGCTGTACAACGTCAATGAAGCAGTACAACGTCAATAAGTGTGTTCTTTGTTATAATATCAAGATGATAAAATTGCATTTTACTTAATTTGTAATATTCTGAGCGTTAACAAGGGGAGTTGGGGGAGTAAGAGAGAGAGAGAGACAGATAGATAGATATATAGATTGATAGATAGATAGATAGATAGAGAGAGAGAGAGAGAGAGAGAGAGAGAGAGAGAGAGAGTCCTTTTTTTTATATACTGACATTTGTTATGTTGATGCAAAGTACTATTTCGTTATTTTTATCAAAGTTCTTTCTTTCGCTACAGTTGAAGTTTTTCTTCTAGGAGTGTTTCCCTCTTTACACGTGAGAGTGTCTTTAAATGATTGGTATTTAGCTGGCTTTTAAGTATTTCAGATGCTTTATTTTTACATGCAATGATTTAAGTTATTATAGTTTGCAAGATCTGTTAATTTGATTGATGAACTAATTATATCTGTGCACTCCGCAAACTTCAGTTATACAAGAAAGATATATTCAGTATTATTATACTGAATCAATATTACACACATACGGAAAAAGTATCAACAAGTGGGTCATAACCTAGTTTTTCACGCTCTACTATCTGATTAACGCTGAAGTGCGTCATATGTGCTATTACTACGATGATGATGATAATAATAATAAGAAGAAGAAGAAGAAGAAGAATCAAGCTTTAACAAGTCACCACTACACATGATTTTGAAGGAAATAGCACTGTAGCAGTGCTATTTCCTTCAAAATCATGTGTAGTGGGATAGAAAATGTATAACAAGTGAATGTTGAGAGAGAAAGAAGAGGGGGGAGAGAGAGAGAGAGAGAGAGAGAGAGAGAGAGAGAGAGAGAGAGAGAGAGAGAGAGAGAGAGAGAGAGAGAGAGAGAGAGAGAGAGAGAATACATAGGCAATACAAATCAAATTAAGAAAAAGTTAACGAAAAAGGAAAACAATTGACTTAACGTGAAAATGATTAACATAGCTTTTTATTCGTAAAATTAAAAGGGACTATTATTACCACTAGCATTGCTTCTGCTGCTATTACCACTTGTTACCAACACCGATTTTTCTAAAACTGTTTTCTTTTGTGTGTGAAATATAGAAAAGAAATAATAATAATAACAATAATAATATCAATAATTTTGAAACGCTCAAGAAAATAATAGACTCGAGAAATTAATGTGATCCAGGTTATTTCATTCACTTATCTAGTTTACATAAATTATTATATGATTTATATTAAAAATCTCCTCCATTGAAATTTCCTGACCTTGGTTGCAAGTCAACAAGAGGTAAAGAAATTCTTGACGGTAACGTTTTTATAGAACTTTGAGAGATAAAGATGCTTGTAAAAGATTTCATTTCTAAGTAGACGGGGAAAATGAACCAAATTTGCAAACATGGAACATGGATTTTAACATTTTTTTTTTTTTTTTACATCTATATCAGAAGTCTTGTAATAAAAATTTAACAGCCTTTCCAAAAAAAGAAAAGGATTTGATTTTATATATATATATATATATAGTTACCAAAACCTGTGACACCAAAATGGTCTTTCCAGGCTGATTTAAAGGTTTAACCTGAACATGGAACTTTTATGTTCAAACAGTGCGAATATGTGAGAGTTCTGATACTGATAACTATGTAATCGGGTCACATCAAGTTTCACACCAAAAGGATAGAAAAATCACCCTTATTTGAGGTTAAAACTTGATGGACTATATTTAATCATTTAACCACAGATGATTAAAGTTCCAAAAGGTAAACACAATGCGCACAACAACAGAACATGGGTAAAAAAAAAAAAAAACATCAACAGATAAAACTAGATAGTGTTTAAAATGTCTATATATTTTAGAGTATAAATTATCCGCTTGGAATGAATTTTTAATCATTTTGTAACGTAATCACTTTTGACAAGTAAAACTTTGTACTAAAAATTTTTTCCAAAACTTTAAATATTTTGAACAATCAAAATCAGTAAAACGATATATGAAAATAATTTTATTAGGCCATAGGAAAAATAAAGAATATAGAAACGGAAAAAAATAATGCATTATGTGATACGCATGAATCACTATTAATCATGTCGTAAATCACTAAATCAGAGAGGAGTGGCCTAAAATATAAATCTCAAGATAATCAAGGTAAATAGTATCCCAGACCTGATTTTGATTTTGATGAAAAATATGGAATTTCAGGGGGCTTGAAGTTTTTTGTATACAGTCCCTGGTCATATTAACCCGTATGTATTCGTTTAGTAATTTCAACAAAGAGATGAGATTTTGAAGTTTAGTTACTTTGTTCTCACATTTAATAAATTCTCTTGAAAATAATAACAGCTTTATAACGATATGATTAGAAATTGCATTCATGATGGCAATGTATCTTTACCATGTCACATACATGACATCAAAATCCACACAAGCATATATACACACAAGACACATAATCTATGCGATCTTTTCATCTAATTCCTTTCTAACAGTAAGAATTAAGATGGCACAAAATCAGATTGTCTTCTTCAACATCTATGTACAGTTCTCGCAGTAAATCACGGAATGTTGTGGGCAAATATAGCAAGAACATATGATGCAAGTTGTACTTGTCTTTTTGTCTTTCTTTGAGGGACATCTGTCACACCTCCTCCGTTTTCCATCTTCAAGTTTTGCTTTCTTTGCAGGTAGGTTTGAAACAGCTTCGATGGCAGAAGGCCTCAGGGTGTCCAGTACTGCTGTGATGTTGTTTTGCACCTGTTTTTGCAACGTAAGGACTGCTGATCGACGGATAATCTGTGGCAATGCTAGGGATTGACCAATGTCTATGTTGAACTTTTGTCGGTTGTCATCATAAGACAGAGTGTCCAAGGGATACTTCATTCTAAACACAATCAGGGCAGCGATTGATGACAAGTCCATTATGTTGAAAAACATCACAAGATGCCACCTTATGGTCTTTCGTTTCGTTGTGAGGGCATGTGCCATCTGGTCCACTGCGTCAACACCATATTTTCTTGTTATAAGTGAGGAAGATTTCTGGTTTTTGGCTCTCAGTACACACATCACCCTGGTGCATTGAGCAGAACATTTTTTTTGGCATTTTGTTTGGTAAGAGACCAGCACACTTTCTTTCCTAAATAGAAATTTTGATTCCCTAAGTGGGAGGGCCTACTTTTCTTGAAATTCCTTTGGTAGAAAGTTTTTGTTTCTTCTGACTGTTCCTATTCTTGTCAGTTTTTTCTTGACGAGGCTTCCTGTGAACTTCAGATCAGTGAATTAGTTATCACTTGTTATGTTGCGCCCTGATCCATGAAAATATTCAGTCAATAAACTGACTACATCGGCAGCGACGCTTCTTTGACTTGGTTTGGCGTTTGTAGTGTCTCTCCCCAGATAAGTTATAGCTCATCACGGATGGATGCAAAAAAATCTGTTGCACGCCGCTCAGTCCTTGTTGCTTTGTCGTCGAAACGAAGATGGTTCAAAAAGTTACTGAACCAGTGCATCCCAAACGTTGCTCTCACTAGGGCATTTCCATCTACGGGACGAAAAAGCATCTCAACTGACAAGTTGTTTTGACATAGATCGCCCCAGTGAAGAAGGCAACCGATGAAGGCAACCGATCAATGTCTGTGTCTTTCCACCAAGAGCCCTTTGCCTTTGCACCTTCAATGTTTGTCCACGATTCTCTTTATTTTTTCGTCATTTAGTACTAGGAGGAAAGCGTCAATTGAGACTTAATGTTACCTTGGATTTTAATATTACAATGTAACACTAATCCAGCAATAAAAGATATTCTTCTTCTATTTAAAAGGTGTCCGGGTCAAAGTGTTAAATACTTGACATTTGTAGAAGAAAAATAAGATTGATAATTTAGAAACAAACTGGTACAATATTACGAGACAAAACAGTGCTAAAAAAAGTCATTGTACTCATCAAAAATTAATTAACGCATCTGAGAAAAAAAAGACAGCAATGGAAAACCTAAAGAATGGAAAGAAAAGTAAAACATTACATGAAGTATAAAATGCACATTTAAATAGATTTACGTTCATTATGATCTAAAATCCATTGCCTCTGTAGTTGCTTTGTTGCAACAAACCCTTTTAAGGCTGTACAGTCTCAATCATCAAAAATTCGGAAAATAGGTCTCTTTAATTTGAGGCTTCCCTGAACATCAGAAAAACTTTGTTCTTACAGACATTGATATTTTCAATAACCTGGTGGAAAAAATATTCAAAATTTTGGTTTCATGCAATAGAAAACATTATTGTAACGACCGGATATTTGACATCAGTTAACTTCTACATATTCCCATTCCAGTTTTTTTTTAAAATTCAAATTTTTCAGAAGAAAAATAAATAAAAATAAAAGAAACCAGAGGTAAAAGAAATGTTGTTTCATTTTCTTTTGTACCTCATTTGTGAATAAATTCTTTAACCCACGAGTATGGTTTTACCTCTTCATTTAGTGAATGAATTCTAATCAAGTGTTTCTTGAAAATAAGTTAAAGAAGGTACACAAAGATGATAAACGTAACGCTAGGTTTGTATGTAAACCGAGCACATTTGTGTTTAAACCTTTCATCAAAAAATCTAATTTTAAATCTGAGCATAAAAGCATTTGACGAAATAAGTTGGGTCATACTTCTGTGTTACCCATTTTTCTTTATCTATACTTATATTTTTTTATACCAGAAATTCACCAGATGATTTGTTGTAATGTACGTGAGCATTAGAACAAAACGTTATGTACATGAACAGAAAACAATATCTAACACTATTGATAATTTCTACATTAAGTTAAAAAAACCTGTTTCTCTAACACTGTATTTAGGCTCGTTTCAAAAGGCGTCCAGAGGTTAAACCTCCACATTATTTTTGACATCTTAGATAACTTTTTTTCTGTAAATGTTTAAATAAAATTTTGCGATTTTAAGCTAACGAAGATAGCCTCAGTTTTGACACAAAGAATGACATACATAAGAGTTTTTAAAGCTTTTTCATGTGATTTTCCCACAGGGATTAAATAATAGTTATTATGATCGTTACTTAAAACAAAGGCTCAAAATTGACCTCTCTAATCAATGAAGGATCGTTTTTTCTTTAAATTCTAGTATTCGATACCGCGGGTGGTATTGATTACTGCCGTAAGTGACATTTTTTGCGAAATGCGTTTTATTGCATAGTTATATGCGCCATGGCGCGTTTTTCTATATGGGTTTAAAATTGGCGCCCTAATTCAAGTTTAAAAATTAACCGTATGTACATTGTTCAAAAAGTGTCTTTTGATTATCTGTAAGGGCACTTACGGCTGTATACAACTGCGTTTCCTTTTCAGTATCTGGAGACAAAAGGCGAAAACTGCTGTAAGTGCGCACTTACGGTTGTACACAATAACAATGTACCACAGATAGAACATTGGTTACAGTCGATAATTAACACTTACGGCCTCGGTTTCTTTTACAACAGCAATAACTTAGGATTTATTGTTTATGTTTCATTTATCTCATGAATTGTGTCACTGTATTATGGATTACGAGTGTATCCATTGTCAGGTTCAACTAGATCACCAGGTCAGTCTTTTGTATGCGGAACTAAGTGCTACCATAATCTGATACTTCCTTATACCAGGATAGACTCTCTCGTGGTCGTTGTTCTATTTTAAACTTTAAAAGCAAATAGAATGGGAAAAATAATATATGTTTTATATTCTGAAAGCCAGTAGCTTAAATAGAAGACCTAGCACCATGTTTTGCGGTCACTGTCGTAATCTTATCTCGTTAAGATCAATTTTTATTGTCATGTTTCAATGTTACCACTTTTGTCTGTTTTGTTCAAAGACATAGAAGCCTTTTATGCTCTTTGAAGAAGCCTTGAAAAGAGTTGACAAATACTCCATTCTGACCTTGGGACCTTCCACTCCCCCCTACCTGTAGAGGTGCAGTCTTTATTTTTGATTCACATTCTAGAAACATTCTAGAAAGCGGATCTTGATGATCGGTGTAATAAAAATCTTGAACCTCATGTGCACCATGCGTTCTTTAAAGCACTCATATCTACATTTGCCATGCCTCTGAAAAGACAGTGTGTGTGACAGTGAAATGAAGTGAATTTTTTTATCAAACGATGGAAAGTGTGTGCATTTTTTTTTCTTGTGTAAATGTTTAACATTCTCATGGAGCCATGAGAGGAAGAATAGCTGTACAACGTCAATGAAGCAGTACAACGTCAATAAGTGTGTTCTTTGTTATAATATCAAGATGATAAAATTGCATTTTACTTAATTTGTAATATTCTGAGCGTTAACAAGGGGAGTTGGGGGAGTAAGAGAGAGAGAGAGACAGATAGATAGATATATAGATTGATAGATAGATAGATAGATAGAGAGAGAGAGAGAGAGAGAGAGAGAGAGAGAGAGAGAGAGTCCTTTTTTTTATATACTGACATTTGTTATGTTGATGCAAAGTACTATTTCGTTATTTTTATCAAAGTTCTTTCTTTCGCTACAGTTGAAGTTTT
>JAWDGP010001184.1:25000-44400 GCA_033675545.1 Elysia crispata | reverse complement strand
TAATGTGACAATAAAGGCTAAAAGTTTAGGGATATGTGCTTTAAATGGTTCAAAGAATAATTCATGATGGACATCTAGCAATCATATTGGACCACCGAGGCAACTGACTTTGCAAGCATAAGGCACCAGGATTTTTTTTTTTAAATGTCTGGCAGACTATCAAGAGAGGAGGATTTATTACAAACACCATATAGAGGTTTCCCAGTGTGAGGGATTTCGCCCTACCTTGCCCTTTTGCTGTGCATCTTTCCAAGCAGACTGGGTCAAGAACCGAAGCCCAGCTTGACTAGAGATTGGATGAGCTTTCTCCTTCTTAGGTTTGTTTCTGTGGGAAGAAAAAAGTTGAAAAATAATGCGATAAATACATTTACAAAACAAATGTGTGTGGGATTTTTTTGCTTTTTTAAAATTTGTGTCCTTTTATGAAAACGAAACTTTTGATGTCTGAGAATTTAAAAAAAAATTCTCTACTATGTTCAATAGTAACGTCAATTCTTTCATCAAGTTCCGCATACAAAAATTGATAATCTCCAACGAATAAGGAGATAAATTAACAAATGCTGATAACTACAGATAAATTTCTAAACCTGATGATAAAATTTGAATTTTTAGTCACCTATTCACCAATTAAAATTAAATGCAGATGGAGCCTTGGATGCTTGGTCTGCCATGGAAAGTATAAACTATGCTGTGCTTTTAACACTTGGCTTGAAATAAAGAATGTCAGATGCAAGAATAACAATGAACTCGATATAGGACACTATACAGCTAAAGAGTTTTGACATAACTGAGAATATGATCATAATAACAAACTTCATGACCTCCGAACAAAGAAATGCAGACATATTCCCATATGAAACATTCTTGTGTAACCACCTAGCTATATCCATAATCAAAATGGCAAAAACTGGTACAATTACAACTCTAAAAATAAATAGCTGCTGTTGAATTCTTTGAGCTTAAGCACAAGCATCATTTTGAGCAGGCAGTATGGTATAGAACTATTATAACACATCAAAATTTTAAAAAAAAAGCGTATTTATTACTTTAAATGTAATTGCACATATACAGGATGATTAGATATATCTAAAGATAATCACTGACCAATGATGATTTTCCCTTTCAATCTTCTCCATGATGAAGCGAGCAATGTTGTCCAGTTTCAGCGGCTCGGCCCCCAGCATCCTCTCCAAGAAATCCTTACGACGCTGGTAATGTAATCCAAGAGCCAGGTGACCATCTGTGACTCCTGCATAATATCCTCCAACCTTCTCTAACACCTCTTAATGCAACATTCATGGTTGAACAACACCTAAGGAAAAAATAAAGTGTTAGAGGGCATAATAAATATTAAAGAAGAAACCAGAACGATGCTCCTCCTCCAACAACAATGGAAAGCAAAGACTTCTTGTTTCAAGTAAGCGTCGAATATATCACTACAAATTGGTCCCAAATCCAGCAGGAGCTGCCTACATAACATTCAAAGATCGCTATACATTTAAATAATAAAATGTTTTAATTCTACGTCTCTCTTAACTTACAGGTTTCCAAATTAAGAAAAAAACAAAGCTGCAAGTTAAGAGATGAGATATTCTCCCACAATGATATCATTAGATAAGGCAAAATATAAATTCAGCTGTCTAATTATCTGCTTTAAAATCCCTAAATGGGGTTTGCATCAAAGAAACAAGTAATAATTGCTCCATACCATTGTGTTGGTGGAGATATGATGGTGGACAGTTTGAAAAGCTTGTGCAGTCCCTCTTGCTCGTAATGGGCGGGGTTTTCTGCTGCCATCTTCACGACAAATCTCACTGTGGCATCAGTGTTGTACTCTTTGTAATCTCTGTCAGAGATTGAAAATAGATGCAAAAGTGATAGTTATCTGTATCCAATAAAGTCAGAAGGAATTGCTACAAATTTTTCTAATTTTTCTTTGGCAACCTGGGACAAACATAATGATAGTACAAAACTAATTTTTTTAAATTATGTATATATATATCTGTTAAAAAGTTTTCCCTTTAAAGAAAAAGAGTAAATGAAAATCATGCTGTGTCTTACAAAGCCTTTTAACTTCTCTACTAAGAAATCACATTAGCGATTTTTGATTCTGAATGAAATATTAATATGCAACTCATTTGCCATAAAAAAATTTAAATGACAAGAATACAAGAATTAAATTCAAGTTAAGCAAACCTGCCTCAATGTAAATCATTTCCTCATTGACAAAAGCCCAAAACAACTTTGTAATTTCCTTTTTTGTTTGGGTTTCTCTGGGTAGCCGACAGAACTGTAAAATGGACTCACGTGATGATTGGGGGATTCTTCTCCGTGCCGTGCAGCATGACCTCCAGGGACATCTTCCTTGTTTCTGTGTCCATGTCTTGGATGAGAGCTCGGTAATCTCCAAGGTGGTTTCATGCGATGATGTTATGATCTCTCCATGCACTCCGTAGCGTCCGTCCCCAGCACCAATATCTTCAATCACACCTTTGTAGTTTTGAAGGATGGAAGCTGAGAGAAAGAGGGAGAAAAAGAAAGAATGGTTTATTACTAGTAGTTATTTTGTACAATTTTACCAAAACAAAGGTCATATTACTTACCTATTTTTAACTTTCATTTACTGGGAAGTTGAACATTCCAAAAATTCTTGTCAGTTTATAATTGATCATAAAATCTATCTTTGAAGAAGCCAGCACAACGGTATGCCTGGATGACAAGGTGACCTAAGGACTCAAAATTCTAGCTAGGATTTGCCTTGTATAGGAAACAATTCTTAACCAACATACTCAAAAGGATTCTCTTTTTACGCAGCTCACCATGGGCAAGGGATCCAGCCCCATGTCAGCATGCGACGGATATTGGCAATAATCTCACCCGCTTCGTAGTTAATTTATCTTAGTAAGTCTGACAGATGCATGAATACGCTTCTGCATCATTAAATAACATAAATGGGGACTCTTATGGTCTGAGGAGCAATGCTGCACTCAGAAAGACTCTATCTGCTGATTTGTCATGTTGCTTGCAGAATGGTTAAGACGGAGATATGGTAAAGCGCATTCAGGGATGTGGTTAAGAACCAATAGAACCCTGAACCCATTTGGAGAGGGAGAGAAGAGGGTATGGGCTTTAAAGTAAGCAAACTTTTATAGTTAAAGACAGAATAACTATCTCCTGCACTCTTAGAGGAATCGTTTCTGTGCATCCGGTCAGAATGAACTCACAGAGAAGGTTGCATAACGAAGAAAATCTTTGAGACAACATTCTTTGTTGTAGTATCTGTATTTGCAGCTTTGTAGTATGGCGTAGTAAAGGAAACTATCTTCCTACACATCTAGACTTTCTTGTGAAGACAGACAAGATGAGGAACTGCACATCTTAGCTGGTGACCAGCATATTTGCTTTTTTTTGATATTGAATCTCATTTCAGATACAAGATAGTGAGATCTCATGTATTCACAGAAACACAGAAGAAGCAACGAGTGGTAGAATGGCAGAAGGACTTCTTGTGAAATGCTTAATGTAAAGCCTTTTGTGGCTTTTTGTGAAGCTTTCACTAGTCAAACGCATCTTTGTCCTTCATATAATGCAAATAGAAAATCATAGAAGCAGAAGCTACTGCTCTGCTCTGCATGGATTGAATGAGTACTAGACAGACCAAGATGGCTTTGAAACTTTTTCCAAGTTCAAGTTATTACTGCAAACAAGATTTTAAACGGGAACATTGATGGTACACAGAAGGGCATTCTGACAAAGAAAAATGAAAAAAAAAGATGGATTCAGCCTTTTGCTGACCAGAGTAGAACTTATTTATTTAATGATCATTTTTGACAAACTTTAAAGGTTATAAACCACAGTGTTTTGATTCCCTGTTTCAAAAACCGAATGAATTTCTGTTTGGATGATTAAGAAAAAAATGGGTGTTTTACAGGGAAAAAAAAGGAATTCAATATTAAACCCGATGTATTTATACTTACAAGTTCTGTGCCCACACAGGCTCTGTGTTACTTAAGCAGGTCAATTTGAACCACAACGACAAAAACATGCAAATAAGTTATAAAAAGTCCAAAATCATCTACAAGGTTGCATGTGACTGGCCTTTAAAAATGGTTGATTTTTAGATATTAATTTAAAGGTAAAACTCAGTAACATCCTCATACTTAAGTTTGTCTCCTGAAATAAACATAAACATAGGCAAACAACTTTTCCTTTAACCTTATCATCTCTTGTTAGCCCTTTTTAATGTTAGGCTTTGAGGATAAACATGATATATATGATCACTGGTGCTGAATTTTGTTAAAGATTAATTTTTAAATGCATAATTGATCAGATTGGAAAAGTAGAATTTAAAAAAAAATAGATAGTGGACTTCAGAAGAATCATTTCATGAGTAAGAAAGTTTTACAAATCAGCTTTCAATTTGTCCTACCTCTCCATGATGGTACGCGGACTGTTCTGCAACTGAACCAGCCAGCTGAGCCACCTTTAGTTCTTTGGTTGTCAAGTTCCTCTTGATGCATGTGAAAATGACTTTCCTCTGGCCTATGAAGTGAGGCGAGAGGAGATAAAGATAGCAAAAGCATGAATGTACAAATTTCTTAGACCATCATGCAATGAGGATATTTTCTCTTTAACATGAACATCTATAAAACTTTTCCCCCAGGTGTCTTCATAATCAGCAATAAAGGGATGAAAGTATTTAATTAAAAAAAAAAATAGAATTTAAGATTTCTTGTATTCATATTACAATTCATGCATGAGATATAAAGATAAAAAGAGCTCACCAGGCTTGAAGCCATCCATGAGTGATGGGATGGAGCGAATTATGTCCGTGTTTGAGAAGAGAATCAGTTCTCTGTTGACAAAATCACTGAAGGAGATGCTCTGTGTGTTCTTGCCATACAGGTATAGCTGAAAATTAATGTTTAGAGAGAGAGTTTACGATCACAGAAATTTACCTTTGTTTCAAACCACCTAGATCACAGAAATTTACCTTTGTTTCAAACCACCTAGAAAAACAATAGGTGCATCTACGCCACATCTAAGACGTTTTGCAGCAGAGAAATTTTAGAGTAAATGAAATTTCCATAAAGAGCTTTAATTTTATGTTATTTATACTGGCATAATTTCCAACTTTTATTTTGTTTCAGAAGTACAAGAATTTTAAATAGCAAGGATTTTATGCTAGTTGTCAGCTGCAAAACGTCTCATTTTGTGGCGGCGCATTACACACATATGTTAGGAGGTAAACAAAAGCAAATAGGTTTTGGATAAAAATTAATTACTCCACAGATATTGGGGTTGACCACGAGAGAATTCTTGAACCCCCCCCCCCACAGCATTATTGATTAAGGTGTGTGGTGTCAGGGTAATTTCAAAGAGATGAATACAGTCAGTCTAAACTCACTTTCAAACAGTGAAGTTTCACTTTGTTTTCAACGGAACTCTTTTTCTTGAAGGAAAAAGATGGTGAATTCATGAAATAGTGTGTGCTTTAACACTGAGACAGCCAAAAAAAACAATCGACTTAACGGCCAATTTAATATGCCGCAACGCCACAAAAATGTACAGCTGTCAACACTTAGAGGTTTAAAGAACATAAAAAATTTTGTTCAGCAACTCAGACCATGAATAAAGAATAAAGAAGAAAAGAAATATAGTTTAATGCGCTTTGAAATAATTATGGACTTTACTCAAAGCATAGTTATGGAATTTCAAGGAGCTATAAAATTCAAAATACCAATAGCATTTGACCCAAAAAAAAAAAAAAAAAGAGACAATATAGCGATATGGATAAATTGTTTACCTCTGGAAGACCCATCTCTGTGCGGCGCTTATTATCTTCCATGTGATTGGTGAGCCACTCTTTCCTTTCCTCTATTTTTCTTGCTGAAAGCCAAGTTGATGGAAGTATCGTCCTCTGCGCCGCTGTAGTGGAAGGGGATGCGATGTCGCTGCATGTCTGAGAAGTATTCCTTGGCCTCCTTTGAGGTGGAGGTACCCAAACCTGGAAGGTTTTAAAAAATGTTCAAATAGATAACCAATGTCCACTGAACAATTATGGAAGTATCTAAGCCATTCATATAGAAAATTCATGTCGATTGAATAAATATGAAATTATGCAAAGAGGTTTACTGAGTTTTTTTCCTTCCCTTCCAAACATTGGCTAAGTGTAATAATACCCTAAAATCATTGAAACATTGCTGAAGTACATATAAAAATAAATGGCTTAACAAGTCATATTTTTAGCCTTGGTAACAAACATCATTCATAAACAACTAAACAAGAATGTTATTATCAATTCGACACCTAACAAATGTTTCCACTTTTTTTTTCTTTTTAGTTTTGTCATAGAAGATCCCTTCAAAAGACATTATTTGTAATGATGAGATAACACATATTGGCTGATGTACAAATGGGCTACCATAAATAAATATATACAAAATAGCAAAACAGAATACCTTTCACATTAAGCAAGTTAGAGAGGCAAAGACTTTCATGCCAACACTATCAAAAGTCTTAAAAAAGAGTAAACACCTTTGTAGTACTTGACTTTGTATGTGTGCCAGTTCTCTGTTTCTCTCTTCCACTCTTCAAATTCAGGCATGCTGTAGAAAGATTTTTCCTCTTTTCCCTTCGTTACCTGAATGCAAAGAATATTTTTAAAATCTACAGTTAAAAAAAATGACTTGGTACAGTTAAGTGTGCTACTTAATTCTGAGCATCAACCCCAATTGTACTTGAGGAGCTTGCACAGTTAAAAATTGAGATTTCATATCAAACACCTCATTACTTTTGTCAGAAGTCAAAAAGGTATGAAGAAAAATATATATATAAAAAAAAATTAGAGAAAAAAAGAGAGAGGACTTGAGTCCATACATAACTTTAATGGGAATTGTTATTGTTGGCTTGCTGTCATACCACTTGTAAGTACGCAGTGAATCAACTTTTATCAGAAATTAACTTGATCCAACTTCTGCTTTATTTGTCTACACACAGGACAAAGACAAAAAAAAGGCAGTGCCGGTGCCTAGACTAATTGAGGATTCCACAAACCTTGACAATAGGAGTGATGAACTCTTCTACAAAGTTGTGTCTTAACAGGCTCGGCCAAAAGTGGTGTATGAAATTAATGAGCAACCCCTTGATGTGGGAGCCGTCCTGATCCTGATCTGTCATGATCATCAGTTTACCATAACGTAACTGACTCAGTTTTGTAGGGTCATCATAGTTTTCCTTGAAGTGCAGACCGATAATTTTGATCACATTATTGATTTCAGCATTGTCCATGATCTGGAAGGGAAAGAAAGAAGAAAAATATACGTGATCTGCTTTTTGACTGAACATAAATATTTTATTGGCTGCATATAGGCTTTTACTGATTTCTCTTTTTATGTTGCACATTACTATATTTTTATTTTAACAGGAAACAGTTTTTGTTAGAATGTGTTATTAAGTAAAGGGAATTTGGGTTCTAAATATGATTGTGAAGGTTACCGAAGCAAAGCTTCCAAATTGTTATTACTAGTTGTTTTAAATGCCAAAATACCTTTCAATATATCATAATAGGTATAAAAATGTTAAAATTGTTTTTCATCAACTATTCATGATGTAATCAAACAAATTTTAAAATTATGTGTTGGCATTTCATTGGTGGAAATGACTTTTATAACTACAGTACTGTCTATTATAACCAGAGATCTCATACTGATGAAATTATTCTAAACTCATAAAGTATATACAAGGCTTCATTTGCTTACCATTATTATTTACATTTAGCCAAGCATTATCATATCTACGAGTGTCTCAGATACAATGCTTTGATTTCATGTTAAAATTTTCCATTACTCACCTGCTTGTGTGTGGCCTCTCTCACATTGAGCAATTTACCCCTCAGAGGGAACACACCGTAACGATCTCGACCTATGACCCCCAAGCCTGCCACAGCCAGCGACTTGGCTGAGTCTCCCTCTGTGAGAATCAGCGTGCAGGCATGAGAGTTGCGGGTTCCGGCGTCGTTAGCGTCATCTAGCTTGGGGATTCCCTTTAGCTTAGAATGCTTGGATGAGTGACATTTTTATTCAGCTGCGCCTGGGCTTTAAACTTCATCCATGACAGGATGCTCTCCACAATACCAGATTTGCTCACCTGAAGAAAATCAGTTGCCAAGATATGGAGATCATATAAACCATTAGCCATGACGATGAAAAATAATTACTCAAAATATATAGTCATCACAAAATCTAATTCAAACGAATATTTTTTTTTCACAGATAGACATTCTTTAAATAACCATAAAAATAATATAAAAAAAAAGGACTCCAAGCTTTCAAAAAATCAACAGTTAAAAAAACAAAAATTTAAAAATATACTTGGCAAAGGAATAATAAAGCTTACCTGGTTAATGAATTTTTCTGACAACTGGCACTTGGATCCAAACTGTTTGGCCTGTTTCGTCATATTTTCTTTTGTTTGGGAATCAAATGTAGGGTTCTCAATCAGGCAACTGACAAACACCCAGAGGTGATTTTTTACCTGAAGAGAGGAATGAAAAAAAAAGTACTTTTATATGTAAATATAATTTCCTTGGAGCAAACTGTTTTGACACCTGAGCAATCATTAGCATGCAATGCAGATGCAATATGGTATTGCTTCATGAAAAGAATAGTATGATTTATAGATTTATATTCCAAAGATATTTAGAGCATTGTGCTTTGAGGAAAAAAATATATATGCAAGATAAAAAAAAATTTCTTCCTCCAGTAATTAAACATAAAAACCATGTTTAAAAAATAACTTGTGAATTGACTAATTGTGTGAAGACCAAAACAAAGAAATTCAAACATTGAAAATCAATTTTTATTTTTTCTCAAAAAAAAAAAAAAATAAAAAAACAAAATGTCCAAATTACCTTGGAAAGGCTTGATTGCCACCCCTCCTTTATTTTTCTTGCGGACAACTTCAATCAGACGCTTACTAATACATTGGTCTGCAATGTACTCAACATGTCTTCCACTACCTGTAGCATTTAACAAAAAAAAGATAGAGATGCTTCTTGTATTTGTTTTGTTTTCTTAATGAATAAACATAAAAAACATTTTGTAAGATAATATTCTCCAATTTAAAAAAGAAAAGGCAGAATAAATAAGGCTCTGTTAAATGCAATTCTTCTGATAAAAGAAGATTATGATCTGCTTTTAACATGTGCAAAAACTTTGATTCCCATAATATGGAATGATTAGATTTTATGAAATGAAATTTGCTATAAATGCTCGCGCAAATGTTCCATTTTCATTCCTCATATAGTTTTCCAGTTTTACCTTTGGTTGTGGCAATACTGTTCACAAAAGCTGACTTGCTGAAAGCCTTTCTGCACTAGTGGCAACTTGTACCTCCCACCTAGTCTGTTCACAACCTCATGGGACCATTTTGATTGGGGCTCCTGTCTCATCTGTCTCATCTTTTGAAGATACAAATCTATGGAATCTTTGAAACCTTTCACCTGCAAACAAGTTTGATAGAGAGATACATGACTATATGTGGAAGAATCTGGTGTATTTGTACATGCTCTGAAGAAATAACAGAAAATAAATGCTACCACTTGCATACCTCAGCCTCATTTATTTCCATCAAAATATCTTAATTTAATTTTGAACAAGAATAATCTAATTTTGCACATTGGATGAAAAAAATACCAGCAAGGAGAGGCTCGATTGAAAAAGGCAAGACATATTTTTCTATTACTACCACTAGGATGAAAATGAAGACTTGGACAGATGACATGCATAAAATTGTAACTGAATAAAGCACATATTAAGCTAAAGAATTTCAAAACACAAACTGTCAAGTATTTTTTGTGCCAGCAGCATAACGATTCAAATTTTAATAATGAAAAATTATCATTCCATTTGAAAATGAAAACACATACATTTATATATAAAAATTGTAACTGAATAAAGCACATATTCAAGCTAAAAATTTCAGCACAAACTGCTACATGGACAAGCAGCAACCATAATCATCTAAATTTTAATAATGTATCATTCCATTTCAAAAGACATATCACAAATAGCATTCCAAGAAAAAAAGAAAGGCGATAATATTGATAAGCAATTGACCTATAGAGCATTTAGTATAAGGATAAAGAAAAGAAGAGTGTTTTCAAAGTGTGTCTAAAACAGCAATAAAAAAAAATATAATTTTTACAGTAAACTAGGATTTATTTTTTTTTTCAAAAAAAAAAAACGTACTTTTCTTACCATATAAATTCTTACTTTTGTTTTAGAGTCTAGTCAATGTTCCCAATTTTTAGTAGTGTGGAATGTTTCATTTTTTTTAAAAGTATTCTACAACGTTTAAGCTCACTAATTATATTATTGTAAAAAACTCAATAAAAGAGTACTTTTTAAAAGAGATGACTTAGTAAAATAAACCCAACTCACTGGTAATCTCTTTCCATTAAGGAAAACCTTAACACCTTTGCAGCTGGCAGCAACATCATATGCTCTACGAGTAAACAGAGCAACAACGTCATCATTGAGTTTTTCCATTTGAATTTCTCCAGATCAGGGTAAAAAGTCACTGAAGTGAAATCAGATTCTTTTGCATCTGTTATTGTTGGCTCTTTTGTTTTTCCCATGTTGTCTGTCCAAGTCTGAAGTGTTAAGAAATGAATGTCAGTCAAAACTTACCAGTTAAAAATCAAATAAATAAAAGCTAACCAAATTCAATTATTAATCAAGCAAATTATATCATAGTTAAAGCAAAAACATTTTTTCCTCAGGGGTGGGAGAGAGGAAAAATGGCAGCATACAGTAATGACAAAAACTTCAATGCACTTTAAATCTACCAACAGCAACCAAAATAATAAATTTGGGAAAATATTACCATAAAGAGGTCATTTGATGAAAAGATCTATCTCTTTCCTCTGTATTGTTTTCTAATTTGGGTCTATATTGGGCAATTTGCATTTAGAAGAACTAAACTAATATAATTGTAAATTCTTATTAACCAGACAATAAGACGCTATGCAGAAAAAGTTAGGGATGATTAGATGAGATCTGAAAGCCCAAGCCAAGATTGGAACGCTTAACTTCTGTTATATATCCAATCCCATGCTCTACTGATGAAACCATCTGGCAACCCTCTTTCTTCAGAAAAGGCAGAGCTGAGATAATGAAGAAAAAGACTTTCACCTGCTTAAAAGCTTTCTTGTACTCTTTTGCTGAGGTTTCTACGATGAATTTCTTGCTAAAAATGTTGCACAGCTTTGCGCCATAACCGTTTCGTCCACCTAGAGAGAAAAATGTTCATCAATTCATTTGAAGAGTCCAATGGCATTAACCTATAGTACAGATTATAAGCTGCAAAAATACATGCACTAAATATAGGTGCAAAAATACACTAAATATTGATGAATTTATGATTATAAATCTTTAAAATGTTTTAAATTGAATTTGTCAGCATTAGTTTCATGTACAATTCTTGTTCTTTCTATTACCCACTATGCCCCAGCTAGTTAATGGCACTTTCTTAATGCATTGGACTCAAAATAAACTTTTCTAGAACATATCAAAGAAAAATTAGAGTACTTTTTGAAGTAGCAATTTTTTTAACAGGCTTAAAATTCTTAGAACAGTATAAAAACAAAAACTGCAGATTCAGAAAAGATATGTACCAACCTGTGACCTTCTTCTCGCTGTCGTCATAGTTACTTGAGGTCAGCAGGTGTCCAAAGATCATGGTTGGCACGTACATGTTTTCTGTCTTATGTTCAACAACTGGGATGCCTTTCCCATTATTCCATATTTTGATTTTATTTTGTTCCCTGGTATCAAAAGCACAATGAATTGAATGTTGAAAACAGTAACATAACAAAGAGACCATAGCAATTTATGCAGAGAACAATGAGGAGTGATTTTGACTGTTTAATATGAGAGCCTCAATTTGTTACAGCTTACACATTTTTTTTTTAATAACTTTTTCATTTCAATTTTGCCTAGTTTTTTTCCAAAGAAAACTGAGCATTCAATTCACATTCACTAGAGAGCTGCTCGAGAAATGGGTTCTTTTTGTTAAATTTTTCACAGATTTAACCTTTTTATTTAAAAGTGAATAACTACAAGTCCTCAATGTAATATCTCTGGTAACTAATTTGAACTTCTAAAAAATACATATTAAGACAAAAATGTAATAAATGAACAAAATACCTCCTTAAATTTACATCTCATATTGATAACGTTTGACACCCAACAGTCCTAAGCAGTGACTAGTTAAGGCTCATCAACTAGTACTATGAATATAGATCTATAGCTATATACAATATGCTTTATATGAACTTCAGTGCTGTCGCACAAGCTTAAACCCTTGTAGTTGTAAAAAGACACTTGAAAATCAAAGATACATTTAATTAAAGGTTTATGATGGGCAATATAATTTGAAAAGGAAAAAAAAAATTAAATAAAACTTACGGGTCAATTTCTATCTTTAAACAGTCCATTTTAGGATCCCTCTGTTTGTTGTCCGCAGCATTGACTGAGAGGGAAATAAAAAAAAAGTGACATTGAAAGTTTTAGACAATATTGAATCAGCTGGATTGAGCCTGAATGATGAGGCAGAGAGAGAGAGAAATAGAGAAGGGAAGGAAAGGGTAGGAGAAAAAAGAAAGACAAACAGAGATAAATTTAAAGATGTATTATATTCATTACATGAGTCAATTATATTGATGGGATGTGCGTAAAACCCTTTCTCATCATTATACTTACGAGGGATGCCGCCAGTTATGTAAAACAGTATCAAAAGTGCCAGGGGTTTAAAGGCTTGCCATCTCTTGTACAAACTTCGTCTCCAACTCATCTAATCATTTTGGAGAGGAAGTCATCTTCGAAGCTCATAATCAGTTTTGCAACCATTGAATCCAGTCTTTAAGGACATATAATTATACCAAAGATGCAGAGGACAGAGGGGTCCTTATCACTTAATCTCTACTACTTGAGGTCTCAAAACAACATCGAGATTGCCAAGGCCTTATTTCAGAAAAGATTGAAAACTTTGGGGTATGCAAAATTATTAGGTGACAACAGTAAGAAAAAAATTGCCATTTCTAAAACTTTAAGATTTCGAGCATTCCATTACGAAGGCAATAGTTGCAAATTAAAGTACCAATTGAAACATATAAAAGAAGAAAAACAAACTAACCCATAATTTCATCAAAGATTTTGTATAGGCCTGGGACAAAAGTAATATCTCTCTGCACCATCTGATTGGCCTCAGTATCCATGACCCACATGGGCTGTGAAACAGAAAAATGTATGAGGATGTAAGACTCAAACTTTATAATGTCTTTGATTGGATTCTTCACCACTTGCAAGTTACTAATTCATTTAGAGCATAGTCACTAGATTTGAAAGAAGACTTAAAATTTAAGAGATTTTAAAAGACTGATAAGAAATGAAAAACATTTTTTTTTTCTACAAAGTCAATGCAGTCACAATCCTTAAAAAACATCAGTTTTCAGACTTACTTGTGTAACAGACTCCACAGAGCCAATGTATGTATCAGGCCGAAGCAGAATATGCTCAAGCTGTGTTTTCTTTTGGTAAATCCTCTCCACAGAGAGACGCTTATTGCCACCCCCACCACCTCCTCCGCCACCCATCATTTCAATCGGCATGTCAAAGTGATCCCCACCATCTTCAATGGGGGCAGGGGCAGCTGCTTTGGAAGGCTTGGATTTCTTAGCCAAGGCAGCCTCTGTTTTAGCCTGCATGTTGTCAAAAAGAGTCTGAAACAGGATAAAAACTTAAAATGTTAACATGATGATGATCAAAGTGTAAAGGACATCCATGATTCAGTCAAGGGTCATATAACATTCAACCCAAAAAAAAGGGTATTAAAAAACTTGAAATCCCACAGGAACATTTAATTAGAAAGTTAACAAATATGATCAGTTTGGTATCCATATTGCTTTTCTCATAAGAGCAATTCTTAAAAGGTCAGTATTATAGTAGCCTATTGCGACAATTACATGCACATTTTTTTTTCCTATTTCAAAAAGATTTTCATATAAAAATATTTATTCTTCCAAAAACACGTTGAGGAGATAACAGATAGTTTGGTGTACCTATAAAGTCACATTTAACACTGTGCAGTTTTGCATTGGATGTGTAATCTTTTTGTATTGACATTTGTGAGTGGTTGTTTTTACTAAGTGGCCAGTTCTGTTTGCAAAACTTATGTTTTCTTTCTTTGTTTCATCAAATGGTGCCTTATCATTTAAAAAAATGGAACTAACAGATAGCTGAATTCTTTTTAAATCCAAACTTTCATAAATATGTGCTCCCCAACTTTATGCTCTATGTCATTTTGAGACCTACTTTAAACAGAGCACATCTGCTGCTTTAAAAGCCTAGATAGCTTGCTTCTCACTTGTAGATAACTATATTAAAGATAGAATTCACTTAACTACAAATAATCAGAATGAATGCGAACCCTTAAACCTCACATGCCTTTGAAAACATGAACTTGTTTTGTCATATAATAACGTTGAGAATATACTTCTTTCCTTGATTATTTTTCTTCCTATACTTAACTCCAACGGACATGACCTCTTTTTTCGTAAAAAAAACAAAAAAACAAAAACCATCTTTATCCTACTGAATTCGTCTCTATAGATAAAGCAGGATTCATTTATAATTCTATTTCGATCACCCTCTCTGGAGGATAACATCTATAAAGGTCTTGACCCTAACATAGGGAAGCATTTATACCAATAATTTGAGGCCTATTATAAACCTAAACAGACGTTTTGTTTGCTGTTATTCGAAGTACTTGATTCAAAAGACCCTGGCATTATCATGGTTCTTCCGAATTGATGACGCAAATAGGTTCATTACTATCACATATTATGGGCTTTTGAGTATTTTTCTGTGTCCCGTGGTAGGTACACCCCTTTAAGGGTGATAATTATTTGCAACAATTTGTGAACTGATACGTTCTTCACAATCTTCTCAAGGTTATGTCCTTGTGTCACTGTAATATGACCAGGCAGATCAAAATAATGTATATTGATTAGTTTGCAGAATCCTAATCAACACTGTAGACACACTACAGACTAACTCTTGGCAAGGAATCAAATACTGGTATGTTTTTGCTTAAATGGTACTAATTGGTAGCTAAACTTGAATCCATTTAACAATTTATCATGTCATCAATAACGTCATAAAGATCAATCAGTGGTGATGAAAACTAAGAATAAGAATTACAATTATGAATGTTCGAAAAATAAATCTCCCAAACTATTTTTGTTGTAATCCAGTAATTCAGACGTTTCTCTTTGATATAGAATAAGTTTTAAGTAAAAAAAATTATACAAAAGTAAAACATTCTGTTTAAAATGACACATACGGTTGATCTCCTGAGAATGGCTCATGCTTTTTTGTTGTAACGAATGAAGATTTCACTAGTGGCAATATGTCATGAAATGGAAATTTATACCATTTTGTTACAAAACTTTCAACCTATCCTGATTAGCCTTTATTAGTAAGAATTGGCTTCATTTCATTAAGAAAAATGTTACATATTAATAAATACTCAGTTTAAGATAAAAAGGAATTATCTCCCTCTAGCAAATTACAGCATAGAGTAAACACATTCAACTTAAAAGGGTATCTTTTTTTTTTTTTACTACCGTTTGACTTTACAGTTAGACCCAATAGTGTACTTGTAAATAAAATTATTATTTTACAGCTTACAATTTGCAGATGTTAGCTCTAGGTATCTTTCATTCCTTTCAATTTCAGGGCTAGAAATCCAGACCTGCCACTCTCTAGGGTAAGAAAATCTGAATGATTCTGCTTGAATCTGCCCAAAAATAAATCTGAATGACTCGCTTTATGTTTGCCCTCTACAGCATCCATTACAATACACATATAATACGGTCTTTGGTGAATGTTCATTCATCGGTATAGCTCTGAAATCTGATAAAAACTACTTTTCTTAGCTTGTAATTCTACAATGGTGAAAAATTCTAAATAATCGTAAGATCTTTTTTCCATACCTGTTTCAGCTTATTGTTATATGAAAAGGAGTAAGTGTACTCCTTCCTGAAAGGGTTAAAAATGACATATTTGATAATCTTCCTACTTTTAGCTAATTTCTCTACATGGTGTATAGGCCTTCTCACACCACTCAGAAAATTAAAAATCTTATGAATCCAGCGGTTGAAAACATAACAAGATATTTCATGGGGAGCACATTGACAATGTGCTGGAAAGTTGTAATATTTTATTTTATAAATAATCTAAAGAGCGCAATCCACTCTATTGTTCAAACGCTTCATTGAGAAACAGTTCAATTTGAGTACAAAAATTACGCTGTGACGTTGAGACTAGTTAGGCATGATGCAGCATGTAACTTAAATCTAGATCTAAATTCTACATAATACATTAGATAAAATGATCAAAATCATAGATCTTGTGAAGATTGTAAAGTTTGCATCCAGATAAAACTTCTTAGACCCATTATCAGATCCAGATTTTACTTTTCACAGACCTACAATTACTGAGTCTCGTGTCATTTCATCTTGATTTACTCTAGACCTAGTTCTATTTAGGATTTCTCAATCGATCTTGATAACCAACAAGATATAGATGAAAAAAAGCGCTGTCCTGTAGTAGAAATTACTCTTAGAAGATAAAATAATTCTTTGATGGAAATAACAGCGAAGTCTGGATGTGAAGATAGAGAGAAGGCAGCGCAGACAAATAAAAGATGAAGTAAACAACTCGGCAGAATCAATATTCAGGATGGTTACATCTAAAATATCAATTTCGATACCGCATTTGATAATATATAATAAAAAAACAATATCGATATTATAACTAGAATCTATATTGTCCGTATTTTATTCTTTTGTGCAGGCCGTCTGTTGATCCTGTAGGTCTAATTTAAAAAAAAAAATGAAAATGTTTTTAATTGTGGAGGTGAAAACTTAGTGTGGAAAAAAATTGGAATATTTTCTAAACATTCGGCAAATCGGAAACGGACGGAATTTGCATAAAAAAAACGGAATCATTCCGATTAAATCGGTATGAATGGCAGGTCTGGAAATCTACCTAAAATCTAGATCTATGCCTGGGGTAATACTGCAGTGTTGCAGTCCTGGTTGGATGTTTACAAACAAATAATGCCTTAAATGGCCAGATTGTTACTGCTTTTTAAATATAACCAAAACAAGTTCAATACTCTGTACTGAAATGCCTCTATTCAAGAATTGGTTCTTAGATTTTTGCAAGAAAATAACTTGATTAGATCAGTGCCTCTGTTTTAATATGCAGTGAAAGACTGGCCAGTCTATATAAGTATATTGTAAAAATTTGCATCCACCATGGCCGCACTGTCAACATAGAACCAGGACCGCAACACAGTGGTATTAGATAAACCTGGCATAGAATTATACTAGATCTAGAATCTTGTTGAAATTTGAATTTTTGTGCACATTTTATTTTGGTCCAAGTAAAAATTGACCATGAATTTTTTTTGGCTGCAAAATTTTTGTTTCTGGCAAAGCAAAAATTTATGAATTTATAGAGTCTACTTATTTAAAAAAAAGTCTACATTAGATCTAGATCTAGACTTAGTAAGTACCTAACAAAACCCAGGCCCTAAATCTAGCCTAGATAGATTATCTATACAGCAGATTAAGAAAATCTAGTCTAGTACTGTAGGCCTAAAGAAATAAAATACCACTAAGTGAGGACATTTTTAGGCCTTAATATAATCTGAAACTAATCTAGATCTAGGCCTATGTTCCATGCTATCCTTTAGTCTAGACCTAAGATCTACCTTTAAAGGTCCTGAAGCCATGTTGTTTGAAAATGTGATAGATTCTAGACAAGTCAAGATTTCAAAACAGAATAATTTTGGCTAGACTAGCCTACAGCTGTTCAAAATATTTCCGCTCAAACATCACGTGACTTTATCTCGATTCTGAAGAATGAAGATAAGAGCAGTTTAAAATTAGCTTGGGTTGACTTCTTGAATGGATTTCCATAATATATATATATAGAAACGTACCTTCCATTTTACTTCTGAGGTACCACTCGCCATGTTTCGTATGTTTTTGAAGAAATGTTTGGTATGAAGAAATAACAAATGGTTGCTGATAAAGATTTTTTTCATAAACTGAATCCAAACAACTCAATGATCTATCTAAGTCTAGATCTTGATCTAGATACGATCTCGGCACTTTCAATTTCAATGCCTGGCTTCATGCAAGAATGACACAAAATGTGGCTCTCTCGAATTTTCGTCAATCCATTAGAATACATATAGAGTTGAAGTCTAATCGTTTGAGATCCTTTTCCACTCTCAAGGTGGATCAGTATTTTTTGTGGTTTCTACTTGTCGCTACTTCTTGGTGATCATCGCCATTGTGAGTTGAAGCTGGTTTTGTGATCCGGGGAAAATGATATTTCATTGGTTTAGAACAGTAGCCATTGATCAATCACAATCGAGAAAAATATGTGAAAGAATTTTATGACTCACGGAGATAAAGATTTCCTAAGAGGGGGACACTATCCTTTGGTAGTATCATAGAGATCAAACTCCATTCTTTTTTTTTTTTTTTTTCTGACGAACTAAGGTCCAACTAAGCCTACTAGGCTAATCTAGTAAACTAAAAAGGTGAATGATGCACTTGTATCGTTGCAGGTATCAGCATACGTTTTTTTTTGGGTTTTTTTTTTAACGAGCTTGAGGTTACACTTACAGTTGGGATTCAATTTCTAGTTAGCATCAGAGGACTTAATCACAATTTTTGCAGGAAAGCACAATGGTTTGAAGAAGAAAAAGCAAAACGTTGGACAGACTTTGGGCCGAGTTATATGAAAAACTACTAGTACTATAGTATCAAGCTGTGTAGGCTAAAGTTGGCGACTCGATTCCCTCCTACTTCACTGGTCCTACTAAGCCAGATTGCCATTATCTATTCTCATTGGCTTTCCCTTCAGCGGTTATGAAAGAAAACTATAGGCAGACATAAGAGATCAGACAGCTTTCTTATGATGGACTTGTAAAAAAAACATACGCAAATGAAAAATAGTTTAATACATGTAGTTTAGAAATTTTAATATCAGTTTCTTTGGTAAATGGAATTTCTTTTTATACTGCTCGTTGAGCAGTCAAACTTGTAAGTAACAACTACGCAAGAGGCAGTCAAGGTCAGAGGGAAAAAAAACCCAAACCCCCAGGCGTATTGACAACGTGAACAAATTCACATGTTGATACAAAGGACAGCTATTTCAAGTCAGTTATGGCATAGAGTTACATATATATTAAATCTCATACAGCAAAGAATCGTGATTTTTCTGAAAAGTTGAAAGATATGTATGGTGACAGAG
>JAWDGP010001184.1:0-7500 GCA_033675545.1 Elysia crispata | reverse complement strand
AAATTATAACAATTAAAAAAAATCCATACAAAATGCGTCTTTAAGTATGCCTGTGTGATAAAGTGTATTAAATTTAATTATTAAGTTGGTGAATGCACACATATCTTTACGATCGAGAAGAAAAACAATCAAACAATTTAATATAAACATCTCAATCATGATTTTACATAAAGACAATAAACTGTTTGTATGAAGCTTTTAATGATAAAGTTGTTGAATACACATAGATCTTTTTACTCAAGTAGAAAAACTATCGGACAAATAAAAAATAAAAGATCTCAATCATGATTTTATTCAAAGACATTAAACTGTTCGGGCAAAGTGATTCGTATTATGTACTCCAGGTTTTAGCCATCGGTATGGTGGCGGGGAAAAAAGGTATGTAAGTATCAAGTTGTTGGGTTTATTGATCCTCATTCCTTGGACGTTCCCCCCTTTAAACCTTCTCTAAAGGACCCATTATATAGCAAAGAGAAAAAGCAGAGACAGAGTCAGAGAGATTGAAACACGATCATGTCGGCCGACGCATAAGACGACCAATGAATTAATAAAACGCTGGTAAGAAAGAAATAGAAAAAAAAAAACGACACACAATTAGAAAGGAACACGGATTAATATACTGATTTTGATGTAGACACAAGATTTACAAAAAAAAATTCATAATAGAGAGAGAAGAGGCACACAGTAGAGAGAGAGAGAGAGAGAGAGAGAGAGAGAGAGAGAGAGAGAGAGAGAGAGAGAGAGAGAGAAAGACAGAGCTTGTGAAAGAGAAAGAGAAGAGAGAGAGAGAGAGAGAGAGAGAGAGAGAGAGAGAGAGAGAGAGAGAAAAGGAGAGATCGAAAGAGGACGAACCAAAAAAGACAGAAAGAAATAGTCCCACAGGGTAAGATAGAAATAGTGAATTATAGACTGAAATAGACAGACACAGAAAGATAAAATAAAAATGTGTCAGAAGTGAGAGAGATAGATAGATAGAGAGAGAGAGAGAAAGAGAGACAGGGACAGACAGACAGACTCACAGAGATGTAGGAGGACAAATAATAAGATACTGATGAAGGAAACAAAGTGTGAAAGAGGAAATCCTGGAAGAGGAAATAGAAAAAGCACACGAGTTAATCATTTATCAAGCGCATGAACTCTTTACAATACGTGTAGAAAAATTAACGACGACTGATTTATAAAACGTATTAAAAGCAAAAAAAAAAAAAAAAAAAAAAATGCGTCTTTTTCGTATGCTTGTGTCGTAATTTGTATAAAGTTTTTAATGATCAAATTGTTGAATACACATAGATCTTTTTACTCAAGCAGATAAACTATCAGGCAAACTTAAAATAATGATCTCAATCATGATTTTATTCAAAGACATTAAACTGTTCGGACAAAGTGATTCTTCTTAATATATGTACTCCAGGTTATATCCATCTAGAGAGAGAGAGAGAGAGAGAGAGAGAGAGAGAGAGAGAGAGAGAAAGAGGCAGAGGGAGAAAGCGAGAAAGACAGAGCGTTAGAGAGAGAGAGAGAGAGAGAGAGAGAGAGAGAGAGAGAGAGAGAGAGAGAGAGAGAGAGAGAGAGAGAGAGAGAGCTGCAGAATGAAAGAACTCGGAAGGGAAAAACAATAAAAAAGAAAGAAATAGGGTCACAAAGGTATAGAGAAAGAGTGGGCTTCATACAGACATAGAAGGAGGCATAAACAAAAAAGAAATATCAAAAGATCAGAGGTAGAGAGAGAAAGAGAAAGAGAGAGAGAGAGAGAGAGAGAGAGAGAGAGAGAGAGAGAGAGAGAGATCGGAAGAGGACGAACCAAAAAAGACGGAGCGAAAAAGTCCACTGGTTAAAAGAGAAATAGTGAATTATAGACTGGAATAGACAGACACAGAAAGATAAAAGAAAAATGTATCGGAAGTGAGTGAGAGAGAAAGAGAGAGAGAAAGAGAGAGAGAGAGAGAGAGAGAGAGAGAGAGAGAGAGAGAGAGAGGTTGGGGGAACTTAATGAGGTAAAACCAGAAAGAGATGGAAGAAATAGCCACAAAAAATTACGGAGGAAGACTGAGTATACTTATTTAGAAATGTCAGAGAGTTGTAAAAGACTAGTCAAAAATGAAAGAAAAGGCAAAAAATAGATAGAATGAGAGAGAGAGAGAGAGAGAGAGAGAGAGAGAGAGAGAGAGAGAGAGAGAGCGAAAGAAAGAGAAAGAAGCAAAGAAAAAAGAGATAGATGAATAGAGAGACTGAGAAAGTGAAAGAGGAGACAGAGAGAGAGAGAGAGAGAGAGAGAGAGAGAGAGAGAGAGAGAGAGAGAGAGAGAGAAAACCTCAACACGAAACTGATATCGTTCTCGTCTAGCATTCTTTATGAGTCTCTGAAAATAGTTTGAAGCTGTGGACTAAAAAAACTCTGAAAACCAATCATGAATCTACGATTGTGGCTAAGAATTTTACTTATAGATCAAACTAAATTAAACCAGATTCCCGGTAACTTGACGAAATATTTTAACCTGGCTCATTCCATCACTTACGAGTTTGTAAATTGGCCTTTGATTTCTTTGCATGGTGCCTAAAATTATTGACAGAGAGTAAAAGATGTAGAGAGCATGGGACACTCATACTCATAATACGTTTTGCTTTTAGAGAGAGAGAGAGAGAGAGAGAGAGAGAGAGAGAGAGAGAGAGAGAGAGAGAGAGAGAGAGGAAAACGGGGAGGGGATGGTAAAATAAATAGATGTATAGACAGACTTATAAAGCGTTTTTAAGACAGGTGTATACATCATATACATTTCAATTACGGTGATGTAGAAAGTATATCAGTTAGAAAAAGAGAGCAAAGGGGCTTGGCAATGTGATAAATGAAGAATGAGAATTTTTAGTTTCTCTTGAGACTAAAAAAAGTGTCTTTTTACGCTTCATAAAAGACTTAATGGTTGGAAAGAAAATCTGAAAATGGCAACGTAAAGTTGAAACAGGGAGCAAACACTTTCTTTGTATTTGTGCGAAGGTCAACTGGCGAAATTGTTTGCAGACAGACATAAATAGATATTTTGTCGGAAAAGATGAATAAAACAACTTTTCTCACTTGCCAATATCCTGGCGAGGGTGGGAGATCATTGTACTCAGTAGTTCGTTCATAATGTAAACAAGTTCACTCATGTAAACACAATAACGGCCATTATTGACATTCTTGTCTTTAGCAGCAATGAGGGTGAAATTTTTTGTTATGCAGAAACCATGAGTAAATGTCACAAAACTATTTTTTTAATTGAGATAAACAAAATGTCTTCCCGTTTTAGTGAAACTTAAATGCTTTAACCAAGTTAGTTAATTAAATTAATTAGTACAATGCATCAATATGCACACTAAGTAAACTGCATTGAATTGCATATCCCAATAGGTTACTATATAAAGCCCTCCAATTGTTAATAGGTTGTAAGCTTGGCTAGGTAACGAACCAAGAACTGGCTCTAATCCCTAACGGTGTTAAGACCCGTAAAACGGTCAAGGTCCACACGCTATGACGGCGCGCGCCAGTCGTCATGTATGCCTTGGGTCTGGTGTGGCTCCTCCCATAATACACTCGTTATACATTGGAGAATAGATGCTGGGAGGGAAGTTTTGTCGGACGGGTGTGTGAGAACCGCAACCTCCTCAGAGGTACCGGCGACTAGGGTACTTCGTCAATGTGGTGTTGGATGAGTAGGCGATACCGAGAGTGCCTATATGGCGGAGGATCGTGGCTGAAAACCTTCACCCCCTTTTGTTTTTTTTTTTTTGTTTTTTTTTTTAAATAAGTGGAAAAAAATAATGAGAATCAATATTCGTTTTACCCGATGTCTAAGTGAAGATCTGTATGGACGTAACATTCTAGCTCACAAAGTAGATGCTGGGAGGAAAAAAAGAAAAGGGAGAAAAGAAGGAAAACGGTGAATATATCAACAACTTTTTAGCTGAACTTCAAACACAGACCAACTGAGACAATCTGATAATGTTGAAATTTATCTTCTTGTTAAACCCTGGAAGCGACGCGTATTTCAAATATATTTGTTTTAATATAGAGACAATGAAAAAGTGTTCAGTGTTACGAAGAGAAAATAATCAATTTTTAATGTATATAATTTCTTCTTTTTTTTTTCCTTTTTTTTTTTCATTTCAGCTGAATACAGCGTCTGTATTTATGATTCTCATCCATCATTTTCGAACTCACAAATATCCTTTATCTATTACAATAGTGTTTGGCTTTACCAGTTTTTGTAACTACTATCTCTGCATGCATGTACTGTCATCACCACTCATAATGCACGACCATCATTGTTTTTCGTTCATAGGCACACATACACAAATATTTGTAACCCAGTAATAGAATTTAGAAAGAGTGAACAAACCAAGTTTGAGAGGGGTGAGGTCAGATAGAAAAAAAGAGAGACACAGAGAGAGATAGAGATAGAGACCATTAACTAGTCAATAAAAAAAAAAGTGAACCCCGAGGTTTGGGAGAGCTGAAGATAGAGAGAGAGGGAGAGAGAGAGAGAGAGAGAGAGAGAGAGAGAGAGAGAGAGAGAGAGAGAGAGAGAGAATAAAAAATAAATAGTAAAACAGAGATATGACAAGAATGACATCTCTTTAAAGTGTACATATCTCCTGAAACACTTTACTTTTTTTACAAAAATATGTGATAACTTTGAGGTTGAATATGCAAAACCCTGCTTTTTATTTGTGATCTTCCACGTAAGAGAAAATTCACATAATTTTCCATTACCTTACAAACACACAGACTGTCCACTGGTAACTGGCACGTCATATCTGAATTTAAGTACTAAAATCGTGTTAGACACTGCCTCGATGAGACTGTAAGTAAACAGCGACACATATAAGATAGATACTTATATATATATATATATATATATATATATATATATATATATATAGAGAGAGAGAGAGAGAGAGAGAGAGAGAGAGAAAATGAAAGATGAAAAACGAGAGAAGGAAGGAAAAAAAATTGTGAAACGGTTAGAGAAAGAAACAGTAATATTGTCATAAACACAGACAAAAAGATGTAACAAATATGGAAATTGAGGGAAGTGAGGCAAAGAAGAGAGAGAGAGAGAGAGAGAGAGAGAGAGAGAGAGAGAGAGAGAGAGAGAGAGAGACAGACAGACAGACAGACAGACAGACAGACAGAGAGAAAGAGATAGAGAGAGTTCAAGACTTAGAACGAGACAGATAGCGAAACAGCGAATATAAATCATTTCACTATACAAAAGCCAATCAACTGTTCGAGCAAAGTGATTCATTATTATGTGTGCTAGTTGTAGCCACTGGGGTGGTAATGGGAAAAAGGTATTAAAGTATTCATTTCTCTGGGTCATTGATGCGTCTGTAAAGGACCTTTATTTTTCTCATTATTTTTTTTTCAGAAGAACCCACATGTTACAAACAGAACAATTAGAGACACAACCATGGAGATGAAACACAATGTTAGCCGACACATCAAAAAAAATAAAGTACGACAGTAAAAGTTTGCTGGTAAATAATGATTCAAAGACAAGAAAGATGAAAACGACTAATTTCGATACAAGTTAGAAAACCACAGAAATACAGAAAAACATCAGCAGAAAACAGTGGTTTAAAAGAAGAGAAGAGGCATAAACAGAGCGTGTACATTGACGCGTGTTTATTGAAGAATTAGAGATAGAAATAACATGTAACGAAAGAAAAGATGTATTAAGAAAGTTGTATCGAGAGAGAGAGAGAGAGAGAGAGAGAGAGAGAGAGAGAGAGAGAGAGAGAGAGAGAGAGAGATTGAAAAATAGCGATACACAGTTACAGAGGAAGACTGATTAATAGGCTGATTAAGAATTAGACATAAAGATAAAAGTGTTAAGACCCGTAAAACGGTCAAGGTGCACATACTATGACGGCCCGCGCCTGTCGTCATTTATGCTTTGGGTCTGGTGTGGCTCCTCCCATAAAACACCGGGATGCGCACTTGTGTGCATTACTTTGGTGCTTCGATGCTGGCAGGGAAGTTTTGTCGTGGGTTGTGTGATAAGCACGACCTGCTCAGAGGTACCGGCGACTTGGGTACTTCGTCGATGAGGTGTCGGTGGGCCGGCTATCCTGAGAGCGTCTATATGGCGGAGGTTCAGAGCTGAAACCCTTCACCCCCTGCAATCTAATGACACTTCCTCCCTCATGGGGAGTTGAATATCTGCCTTTAAGAGGAGATGTATTTTTTCTTGTTTGTTTTTTAACTTAGAAGGGGCATTATCCATGAAATATGCAACACCATTCTTTTTATTTGCCAATTTTCACGTGAGAGAAATTTAACATAATTTTCTATTACTCCACAAACGCCATGCACTGGTGACTGGCACCTCATATGTGCTTTTCAGTACTTAAATCGTGATTAACTCTGCCTCGATGAGACTAAGTAAATAGCGATACATAAGGAAAAATATTTCGTAATAAACTGATACAGAAAGAGACAAAAAGGTAAAGCTAATTTATCAAAAGTATGAGAAGAGAGGCAAAGAAAAAAGAGATAGAAAGAGTGTGGAAAAGAAAAAAATTAAAGAAAACCAAGGAAGTTAGAGAGAAAAGTAATGTATTGACATAGACACACACGAATGAAAAAGAAATATTTATCTTAAGTGGGGCGACGAGACGCAAAAAAAGGAAAAATAAATGGTTATCTTGAGTGAAGGGAGAGACACGAAGAAAAGAGAGAGAGAGAGAGAGAGAGAGAGAGAGAGAGAGAGAGAGAGAGAGAGAGAGAGAGAGAGAGAGAGAGAGAGAGAGAGAGAGAGAGAGAGAGAGAGAGAGAGTATGTGTGTGTTAAAGACTATGAACGAGACAGATAGCGAAACATTGAATATAAATCATTTTACTGTACAAAAGGCAGTAAACTGTCCGAGCAAAGTTATTTGTTATTATGTGCGCCAGTTGTAGCCACTGGGGTGGTAGTGGGAAAAAAGGTATAAAAGTATTCATTTCTTAGGGTCATTGATGCGCCTCTAATGGACCTTTATTTTTCTCATTTTTTCGGAAGAACCCACACGTTACAAAGACAACAATTAGAGACACAGTCATCGAGATGAAACAGATTGTTGGTCGATGCATAAGAAAAAAAAAGACGACTGATGAAAATACTTATAAAAAGCCGATGTTCGAACGACATCCAAAAAAGTTCGCGAGAAAAACAGGCTTCCAATTAGAGCGGAAATGTAAAGCAAGGACCGTATGACAATAAGGTTGTAACGATAAAGGATCACTGGTAAATAATGATTCAAAGACAAGAAAAATAAAAGCGATTATATTCCGCAGCGGTTGGAAAATCACAGAAATACAGAAACATAGGCAGAGAACAGTAGTTTAAAAAAAGGGAAGACAAGTCATTGGCATAGACGAGCGTGTACATTGACGCGTGTTAGAGAATTAAAGATAGAAATTGCATGTAACAAAAGGGAATATATATATTTAGAAAAATTTATCAAGAGGTCAGAATCATTGA
>JAWDGP010001183.1:15000-30332 GCA_033675545.1 Elysia crispata | reverse complement strand
TCTCTCTCGTGCTCTCAGAGAAAGCACTGACCTTGACTCATGCCAAGTCCAAGCCACATCATCAGAGTAACTTTTTTTCAGTTCTGAGTTTAGCCCTATCATCTCATACTGCCGACGTGGCTCCATGCCAGACAAGCAGAGAACAGTAGAGCCACAAGTCTTCACTCCGCTCCAGTCTTTGTTTAGACTGACACAACACGATGCCTGCTTTTTGGTTTTTTTTTTTTAGTTGTGATTTTATTTGTTTCACTTTCACCAATACTGGTTAGTGTGACGTGGGAGTAGAGGTCGATTATCGCAAGACTGATAAGGATAACAATGATTACAATGATTATAATGGAACTAATGATAATAATGATGGTTTTCATACTGATTGGGTTGTTGATGGGGATGGAGATGTATATCATGATGAAGATTAAGATCCTTCTCTTGCGTATATACAGGGATTTAATAAAGACTCTAAATATTATATCAAAGATTTACAGCCCCGTACGTTTTTGTTTGTTATTGTAACAGATCTGGTAATCTGTTTGCTCTCTTTGTCTAGGGGTATGAAAATATACACAGCCCATCACACGACTCGTCCGAAGAGAATAAGGCTGAAGTCCGCTTGTAGAAATTATGAACTTTTTAATTCCAAGCAACAAAACACAATGCTTTCATAAACAATAGGTTGACTGACAAGAGGTTAACTCAAATGTTCATTTTAAGTGGACTGACTAGACACAATCCGACTCTTATTTATACTTATGCCATCGATTTATATAGAAAAGGAATTACATAATTCATACGAGAATATTCATTGTACGACGTAATGTGCAATACGCTATAAATATCAACCAATCAGATCAAAGGTAGTGCGTAACTCGTCATAACTATAGCTTCCATGATCCAATCAACAGCGGGTAAACATAGAGTTATCAAATCATTATTACGCTAGAACTAAGTGGGAGATTCGAGAAGAATCGAGACCTCACAAGTACATGCATACCTTTCTCACAGTGCGAAATATTTTCAACAAGCAAGACTAAGTTCCTAGGCTTCAAATACAAACATCATACACTGTACAAATAAATATAGATCTAAAGCGATCCGCCACCGTAAAAGTGCGAACCTACACAAGGTGAGGAAGTGAGATAGAGCTATAGATCAAATTGCAGCACTCTACAGCAGTTATGATTATATCATTAGTGTGTCGACATCAAGGTGAGGAAGTGAGTTAGAGCTATAGATCAAATTGCAGCACTCTACAGCAGTTATGATTATATCATTAGTGTGTCGACATCAAGGTGAGGAAGTGAGATAGAGCTATAGATCAAATTGCAGCACTATACAGCAGTTATGATTGTATCATTAGTGTGTCGACATCAAGGTGAGGAAGTGAATTAGAGCTATAGATCAAATTGCAGCACTCTACAGCAGTTATGATTGTATCATTAGTGTGTCGACACCAAGGTGAGGAAGTGAGTTAGAGCTATAGATCAAATTGCAGCACTCTACAGCAGTTATGATTGTATCATTAGTGTGTCGACATCAAGGTGAGGAAGTGAGTTAGAGCTATAGATCAAATTGCAGCACTCTACAGCAGTTATGATTGTATCATTAGTGTGTCGACATCAAGGTGAGGAAGTGAGTTAGAGCTATAGATCAAATTGCAGCACTCTACAGCAGTTATGATTGTATCATTAGTGTGTCGACATCAAGGTGAGGAAGTGAGTTAGAGCTATAGATCAAATTGCAGCACTCTACAGCAGTTATGATTATATCATTAGTGTGTCGACATCAAGGTGAGGAAGTGAGTTAGAGCTATAGATCAAATTGCAGCACTCTACAGCAGTTATGATTGTATCATTAGTGTGTCGACACCAAGGTGATAATAGGAAGCGCATAATGTAAACAGATTTTAATGCAATAAACGTTTTGAAACATTAAATATGTTGTAATGTAACAAATATTGCCCTGTTTTTTTCCACGCGCAATAAAAAAAATCTGAGCTCCTTCATAATAATCAACAATAATACTAAGCTTCTCGTGGGTAACTTCTATACCTGTACACGCATTGAGTGTGTTGTGCAGTCTCTGGCGATATCAAAGGCACGCGCGCGTGTGTGTGTGTGTGTGTGTGTGTGTGTGTGAACCGAAACTATATGTTCAGAATCTTTCAAAGAGAATTTTATCAACCTTTGGAGATCTGCCGCTGTGGAATTTTCTCTTGATTTCAAAACTGCTTGAGTGATTTTAAATGTCTCCTTGTTTGCCATCACGTCACTTCCTTGCTATTCCCAATTCTAGACAATGGGTCGATCTTTTATAACAGAGGCATTTGTCTGAAGTCTGTGAGAAAATATCAACACTGAACCCAAGTGCAGTTGTCAGACTTAAATTTGGCTGCTGTGTAAATAAAAATTCACTATATTTTGTCACAGTTTAAGTAAATCAAGGGTAATGAACTCAAAGACTTTTGACATTTTCTTCAAATTTTTGTTTTGTTTTGTTTTAGTTTTGTTTTTGTGTTTTTTGTTCTTTTTTTTTTTTTCTTTACAACCAGTTATGAATCACTACAACTACATGTAGCAGATCTAGATTTAGATGGAGAGCAATGTTCTGTATGGATGCACCAGAAAAAGAAGTTTCTTAGAAATACCCTGATGCACTAGGTGGGACGAAAACCATCAGCACTAAAAGTCCTCAACTTACACACACACACACATATATATATATATATATATATATATATATATATATATATATATATATATATATATCTCAACCCACTCTTTACTTGCTTATATAATGTTATCTTTACCTCATTTTGTGACGTATAAATTTTTCTTCCATTGACTCTCTTCTCTCTTCTCTAAACCTTTTTTCCTATTATCTCTCTTCTCTTTCTGTCTTCCTGTTTACTGTTCTTTTTCTCTCTACATCTATCTAGGTCTCTCTCTCTCTCTCTCTCTCTCTCTCTCTCTCTCTCTCTCTCTCTCTGTGTGTGTGAGTGTGTCTCTGTATGTGTGCTGCTCTCTCTTTCTCATTTCCTTGTCCTCACTCATTCTCGGTTTGTTGATCTCTTTTAAATCATATAAAGTATACGTACTTAATTTTTTCCCTCACTATCTGATTGCTCGCATAATGATACGTAGGTGAACACCTGCTTTTGACTAAATGTAGAACTTATCACCGTCTGATTTTAGTTTGTTTCGTTTTCTATCTTCTTATATTGGACATGAAAATAAACCCATTTCTGATTAACCGTAAGCAAATTTGCGTGTTTTGGAAGCAGCCTATTTATATATACTTAGTTATATATCCATCTCCTCCTCTCCCCTCCCCTCTTCTTTACTCACCAATCTCCCACTGCAGGTGTAACGACTAGGCATGTAAGGAAGACAATAAATCGTGAAGCAACCGAACATCTGGTCCGTATCGTGATTTTCTCCAGTTCCGCGAGTGAGATGGGAAGAGCGAACATCGCACCTCATGAGGCAATCATGTACTCGCCTTCCCTGGGCGAAAGTACGTGCCAACTCCTACACGAACAACTCCCAGACAGTGGGTTTTCCCGCTAATGGAATGCCAGCAGACGAGACGAGCGCCATCTATGGCGGTGAGACGGCAGAAGTAAGGGGAACAGATGGATGTTTGTGTTGGTTTTCTTGTCTGATATCAAATCTCAGGTAGATGTGAGCAGCGTAAAAACTTTTTCTCCGTAAACGGTTGTTCATATACACAAGCACACACACACACACACACATGCAAAGCAACCTTTTGACTTAGAGTTACAATGTCTCTAATTTGAGTATTGATGGTATTATTATTATTATTATTATTATTATTATTATTATTATTATTATTATTATTATTATTATCATTATAATTATTACTATTATTATTACTATTAATAGTATAATTATTATTATTATTATTATTATTATTATTATTATTATTATTATTATTATTATTATTATTATTATTATTATTATTATTATTATTATTGTTGTTGTTGTTGTTGTTGTTGTTGTTGTTGTTGTTGTTGTTGTCGTCGTCATCATCATCATCATCATCATCATCATCATCATCATTATTATTATCATTAATAATAATAATAATAATAATAATAATAATAATAATAATAATAATAATAATAATAATAATAATAATAATAATAATAATAATAATACTGCTTCTATTGTTACCTCTAGAACTACCACTACTACTTTTAATACTACAACTACTACTACTACTACTACTACTACTACTACTACTACTACTACTACTACTACTACTACTACTACTACTACTACTACTACTACTACTACTACTACAAATAATAATAATAATAATAATAATAATAATAATAATAATAATAATAATAATAATAATAATAATAATAATAATACTGCTTCTACTACCACTACTATTACTACTACTACTACTACTACTACTACTACTACTACTACTACTACTACTACTACTACTACTACTACTACTACTACTACTACTACTGCTGCTGCTGCTGCTGCTGATGCTGCTAATATTACCACAACTAGATGTAGAGGAGGCAGACCGCTGGTTTAAATATAATGTAAAAATCTTAAGAGCTTGAGCTTTAGGTAGCAATCAGAAATTGGTTGTTATAAAGCTTGAAGTGAAAATGATGGGAAAAAATTGCTTGCCTCAGACTCAGAGATACTTCGACACACAAAGGAAGAGAGATAAGAGTGGAAAAACAGAAAAACAGAGGGAGAGAAATACAGGCCCATTGGTTGTAAGATAGGCGTTACCTAGTACTTCCAGGGAATAACTTGCCTTGGAAATCTTCGTTTCTCTATGCGGTGAAAATTAAGAAGGGTATAACAGAGTAATGTTGCTTTCAACTACCATTCACTTAAATCCCACACACACACACACACACTCACACACATACACATAGTATTGGGTCATCTTTTCACACAGCGAAGTGATTTTGTTCAGACATGTCGACATTTCTGTGTGAAGTGGTCTTCTGGATGACCTCTGTAAAGGTCAGTGTGCTACACCTAGGATTTACCAGCAAGCACGAGGGTTGAAGGAAAAAAAAAAAAGGAAGAGACAGGTTCAAGATGACGTCACGGTATAGCAACAGGTTAGCGTCATACGCGCCAGCCCTTATGTTTTGACTTTCTAGGTGTGTGGAGTCGAGAGTTCCTGCTTGTTTCATTGATTGCCTCCTGGAGACTCACTTTCTACCAGATCCCCCCCCACACACACACACATATACAAACACGCGCCCCTTTTTACAGACACACCCAGAGTACTTGGTTTGTTTAGGATGTCTCGACTGGACTATCAACAATGACAACACATCCCTGATGCCTTTACTATCACACTTTCCCTCCATTTTTCAAACTGTCTGTCTGTCCATCTGTCTCTGTCTCTTTCTCTCTCTGTCTCTCTCTCTCTCGATGTGTCTCCGCCTCTCTCTCTCGATGTGTCTCCGCCTCTCTCTCTCTTTCTCTCTCTTTCTCCCTTTTCTCTCTCTCTCTCTCTCTCTTTCTCTCTCTCCCTCCCTCTCTCGCTATAGCTCTCTGTATACTTTCCTCTTTCTCTTTCAAGGGAACTAAGATAAAGTCCGCACCAAATCCATTAAACTCATCTCGAGCCTCATCCCATCACGCATCAGACCGGTCCCCAAAGCTATTCCCTAAAATAAGATAATCATAAATTTATTTTCTCCAATATCAATTTAGAATTCAATATAAGTTTTAAGTTATCATTCTTCAGTAGAATAAAATTTATATAAATTATTGATCCACAATGAACAACTGTGAAAAAAATACATTTACCTTTTAATCTGTCCCATTGTCTTCCTAAACTCAGTCGATTGTGTACCTATCGCCATTCTCATCCCTTGCAGTTATCTTTACCGCCGCAAAAAGATCCAGTTTTTCCGATGGTCATCTGTACTGATCAAGTTACACCGTACAAGTTTATAAACCCGTAACTCCGGTCAAGGCCGATTCTACAGTAGCCGCAAGTGACACCAAGTACTGGTATCAGTTTCATCGGTTCCGGTGCAGTCTCCCCCGCGCGTCAAATCCCTTCCCAAAACCTGGTAGCGACAGCTCGAATCAACGAGTCGACCTACACCACGGTCATGTGACGGTCCACTCAATAAATTGTGAACAATGTAGGTAACCGGATACTCTAATGATTAATTCATCTACGATGTCAATAATACCTCGTGTGGATTTCATTCACTTTGTTCAGGAGATAATAGCCTATAACATGCTTCTCATTATAATGCATTGGTTCAGCAAAAGTTAATATTGAAACCTTAAGGATTTTTTTTTTTTTTTTCAAATTCACTGACAATATGCGGCATCTTCTATTGGGTGGAGCTAGTCCAAAATAGATTTGTTTCTTCCATGTAGAAAAGAGGAATTAAAAAGAAGGAAGAAGGAAGCATAGGGAAAAAAGGTGGTGAGAATGAAGAAAAAGAACAAGAACAAAAATAACAATAACAACAACAAACAACAAACAACACAACAACTACAATAATAATAATAATAATAATAATAATAATAATAATAATAATAATAATAATAATAATAATAATAATAATAATAATAATAATAATGATGATGATGATGATGATGATGATGATGATGATGATGATGATGATGATGATGATGATGATGATGATGATGATGAACATCTTAAAAAAAAACAACAACTAATATTTAGAAAACTATCGAAACAGTAAATTCAAATCATGCTACAACATGCAGTAACAGGGCATCTAGTATCACACAGTCGGAAACAAATAAAAGAGGAACAACAGATTACACAATCAAGAAGAATTAATAAAACAGAGTCTTAACATGTCACAATCACACCACCAAGAACAATTGAGCAACTATACATCACACCACCGATAACAAATAATGGATCAACAACACAAAACGCCCAATAATAAACAGTGAAGCAAGTACGCACTTCATTACCTAAAGCAAATAATATAGCGACTGGACAACTCGCCAACAAAAACAAATAATAAAGCAACCACACACCACATAACCAAGAACAAATAATTTAGCAATTTCACATTACATGACCAAGAACAAAAAATAAAGCAACTTCATATCACATGACTAAAGAGAAATAATAGATGAACTAAACAAAATGCCCAAGAAAAATAATAGAGCAAAATGCACACCAAATGACCAAGAACAAATAATAAAGCAACCACACATCACATGACCAAGAACAAATAATAAATGAACTGCACAAAAAGCCCAAGAAAAACAATAGAGCAAAATACACACCACATGACCAAGAACAAATAATAAAGCAACTTTACATCACATGACCAAAACAAATAATAAAGCAACTTTACATCACATGACCAAGAACAAATAATAAAGCAACTTTACATCACAGGACCAAAACAAATAATAAAGCAACTTTACATCACATGACCAAAACAAATAATAAAGCAACTTTACATCACATGACCAAGAACAAATAATAAAGCAACCACACATCACATGACCAAGAACAAATAATAAATGAACTACACAAAAAGCCCAAGAAAAACAATAGAGCAAAATACACACCACATGACCAAGAACAAATAATAAAGCAACTTTACATCACATGACCAAAACAAATAATAAAGCAACTTTACATCACATGACCAAACAAATGATAAAGCAACCACACATCACATGACCAAGAACAAGTAATAGATAAACTACACATCACACGACCAAGAACAAGTAATAGATAAACTACACATCACACGACCAAGAACAAGTAATAGATAAACTACACATCACACGACCAAGAACAAGTAATAGATAAACTACACATCACACGACCAAGAACAAGTAATAGATAAACTACACATCACACGACCAAGAACAAGTAATAGATAAACTACACATCACACGACCAAGAACAAGTAATAGATAAACTACACAAAACGCGAATAAGAAGAAGAGAGCGTGCCCAATGACAAAGTCGAGGACGCCACAATTTATGATGTAACCAATGTCAGACAACAACAAAAATTGCTGACAAGACGGATCTCTGTGAGTGATTATCGAGGAAATGTTAATGGATGAGCTTTTAGCTAGATCTTCTAACATGTCCATCTACATCTAGCTGTACGGAGCTTTTTGCCATTATACTGTCGATTATGAGTGAGGTCTAGAATTTCTGAAGTTTGTGGTTGAGACGTATTTCGTGATACTTGTCAGTGAAAGCCACACAGATAGATCTATAGCTTCTTAGGTTTCTCCACCTCCAGCGATAGAACTGACTGCAGTGAGCAAAGAGTGTTAAAGCTGAAGTGGCACTCATCCAATCCGAACATCGATACGCCAGCCCTGGGAAATCTACGCACATTAATTTTTATGGTGATTAAGGATTTGAAGGGCATAAAGAAAGATTTGGCTAAGAGTCAGACCACATAAAGGTCATTAAGAGGAAAATTTATATATGTACGTGTTAATTCTGCAGTGAGATTTGATTCAAAGAGTAAAATAATGATGACAGATATTTTTTTCCTGACTTATCTTGAACTGTTGAAGGGAATTCTTGTTTCATTCCGTTACCTCGAAAAACAACAAGAAACCGTGACGAGAAAGGTAGAGTTTGCAAGGGTTTCTCGTTGATATATATGCCTAATTATATAGTACACGCTGCAACTATCCGATTTTACAGATCTTAGTTTTGGGCTTAAATGTTTCTTTAAATTATTGGTGGAGACAACAAAAATCACCAGAGATAAGGCTTACAGCAATACGCTCCAATAGTCTCATCTCCTATATATTCGCTGCTGTTATCATAAAGTCGTCCTTTGAAGACCTACTTATTTGCCAAAGGTAACTATGTTAGAGTACTTTTACCTAGTTTCTTCTCTCTATACTCCTATACGGTACTCCTTAAGTAAGGTTGTCTGAGAGATCTATTTAAAACTTTATTCTGCTTTGTGTCATGGGGCTCACTGACCTATTTTCCTAAGTCTAGCTTTGTGTAGTATTTCTGGGGTTCAGCAACATTATCGTATTCTCTGGGTTAAGGCCGATACTTCATGTAATTTATGTATATTTATAACCTTGCTTGTTTGTATGAACAATTAGAAATCCACCATTGGTATGAAAAATCATCGAAAGGTCCTAGTCAGCGCAACTCAAGCATGGCTGAATTTGAAGAACACTTCGAGATCCATGCGGCATCAATATTATTGATCCTCATGTTGTAATATCTTTGATATCTGGACAAGTGATGCATGCCAAATGACATTTAAAACGGGAGGTATTTGGATAAGTCTCGACTCGCAACTCAACTACAGGGTGGACTGGAAATTAAAACTGTGATGCAGTAATCGTCATTAAGGAGAACCTGGGAAATTGAGAGAGACTCCATGTGAACCGTGAGAAGAGGGTCGTAGCTTTCATAGTTCGCTGCTGAAAGCCACCTCGGTTTCCTTCAACTTCTCAATATGCCCACAAAGTTTCTTGCCTATGTTAACAGATTTAGGGTTCCGTTATCGCACTTCGCCTGTTAAATCTATACAGCTACTACACGCTGTAAAATAGTGCAGGTTTTTCTCTTTCTTTAAACACCTTATGGCTAACTCTACAGAACTGCCTGAAATTTTACTTTAAAAGAAACAACGACAAAAAATCTCGGTGCCTCTTTCCCCTATTGCTCCAATAGCAATGCTGATCTGGTGACAAACGCTGTGGCGGTTTTACAGACCTAACACCTACGTCATTCAAGTTTTACCTATTAATCGCACTCCGTCCGGGAGATACCATAATGGTAAACATGTTGTTTTTTTTTTACAAAAGAGCTCAAGCCTTGTTATTGCTTGGATGCCAAGCGTTATTCAAACATACAATGGTCAGGCACCTCACTTGCCAAGAGTTATTCAAACATACAATAGCCGTACACACAAGAGGCACACGCCTCTTTTCATTGCTGACCCAATAATTTTACCAGACTTCATAAGCCATTTAAGTAACCGTCTAAGACGCTATTAGAGCTACAGGATATTGAGGCACTTTAAAGTACATGGCTGTTGTCTGTGATCGGCAAGATCAAAGTGGACAGGATTAAGGATTTAGTGGTGACATGGATTAAAAGATTAGTAGTGGCGGTGTTTCTCAGAAGTGAAGAAAAACTACAGAATCCGGATTAGTGTACTATGCTTCCCACAAACGGCTCTAGACCTCAATACTTCTTACCTCTAAAACCGTTTCATTCTTTGTTGAAGATTTACTACAGTTGTTTCATAGATTTAAGTTTACACAGCTTGTCAAACAAAATTTATTCGTATTATTAGCGGAAATGGCAATGTTCTACAAAAGCACTCATACCAGTCAAGTAACATTTAGCACTTATTACAAATTAATCTCATCTAAAAGTGGTAGAAATGGTTACGTAGGTAAAATAGTACGAGGCAATGGTATACAATTTGATGATAACAGGATGTAAATCTTTGTCTTTAAACCAGAGTTTAAAAGGATTGAGCCCGTGTTGTTAGTCTTTAGGTTCATCACATCTACGGGTTCAACCCGAGACCAGAACTCAAATTCAGATCTCACAATTAGGCCTGGGACTGAGAATTAATTAGACCTTGAGGTACAAGTAAGTTGTCACAGTCAGAAACCACTAGAGTCAGAATACTGAGTCAAACCTAAGGGTAAGTAGTTACAGCCAGAAACCGGTAGCCTGAATTCTGAGTCAAACCTAAGGACAAATGTCACAGCCAGAACCCAGTAGAGTCTGAATTCTGAGTCAAACTTAAGGGTAAGTAATCACAGCTAGATCTCAGTAGAGTCTGGATTCTGAGTCAAACCTAAGGGTAAATTATCACAGCCAGAACCCAGTAGAGTCTGAATTCTGGGTCAAACCTAAGGATAAGTAATCACAGCTAGATCTCAGTAGAGTCTGAATTCTGAGTCAAACCTAAGGGTAAATTGTCACAGCCAGAACCTAGTAGAGTTTGGATTCTGAGTCAAACCTAAGGGTAAAATTGTCACAGCCAGAACCTAGTAGAGTCTGGATTCTGAGTCAAACCTAAGGGTGAGTAGCCAGAACCCAACAGCGTCTGAATCTAAGTCAAATTAGGGTAAGTTGTCACAGCCAGAACCCAACAGAGTCTGAATCTAAGTCAAATTAGGGTAAGTTGTCGCAGCCAGAACCCAACAGAGTCTGAATGTAAGTCAAATTAGGGTAAGTTGTCACAGCCAGAACCCAACAGAGTCTGAATCTAAGTCAAATTAGGGTAAGTTGTCGCAGCCAGAACCCAACAGAGTCTGAATGTAAGTCAAATTAGGGTGAGTTGTCACAGCCACAACCCAGCAGAGTCTGAATATTGGGTACCGCTATCTAGCAGTGGTTTGGCTTAATCAGAATAACTACAAACATAAATATACCATGAGAATCTAATTTGAAGGGAAAATCAGTTAACCTTGAAAATTTAAAGTTATCAAGCATAACCACATAAATTAAATTGAGGCTTTTTGTCTGTTGCAAAGCTGTGCCGCTCTGAATTTTTTCATTGATTTCTAACTTCAAAGCCGTAGTAAATGACTAAAATAGAATTATGCACACATGCGCCTTTGTGCTGATGCAATCCACAGAGAGCAATCATCCCTGACCAAAGCGCAATTCAAAACACCATCGTGCTGGGAGGTTGACAGTTCAGCTGTCCAGTCAAGCGTCTTGCTGACCGATTGTAAGCTTCAGGTTTGGTGGTCTGGTCAGCACGGACAACAACTACGGGTTCATAGACTGAAAACTGGGTTTGGGCCAGGGTTTGAGCTTATCAATGTAGGCTCAGCCAAGATTATAACTTCTTGTGAACACTTGAGTAGCTCGAACGAAAGCTCTTTGGTCCATATTGTACATCATAATCTCATGGTTTAGTGAAAATTTGATAATAATTTGTTATTTGACACTGTTATTGATAAAATCTTCTGCTGTTTTCTTGTAATAAAAATTTATTACAGCAATGTTGTACCATATAAGCCACACTGCTAATTGGAAAAATCTAGAACCTCTTTGGTACTTAGTTCCTTTCAGAGCTATGATGCGGAGGACATGTGCTTTGCGGAAGTAAGAAAAATTGACATTAAATAAAAGTATCCGTTCCCAGAAAACAGGATTAAATAAAAGAGATGACGATATACATCCAGTTGCCCCTTCTCCTGAGAACCTGAAACTAGTTATTAAAGAAATGCCACTTACTATCAAGTTAAGATCTGGAGGAGGCAGACCTATGGTTAATTATTAGTGAGAATTATAAGAGTTGGAGTGTTAGAAAGTAATGCTCAGCAGAAGTTAGATAAGACTTTGAATGAAAATGACCGAAAAATACTTTCCATAGATAAATTTGAACCCTCGATTTTAGATGCTTCGGCATCTATCACCTTGTCCCTCATGCTCAAAGAGAACATAGCTTATACCAATACGCCACTACGCTCCCCAAAAAGAGAGTTTCATAGCGAAGGTATTTACTAAGCTTCCCAGAGTGACTTGCAATCTTGATTGGGAAAGCCCAAATCGCACCAAAGACAGTTGAATCCGGAGGCACCAGACTTGCCATTGGACGCACAAACATCTAGGTTGAACGATAACAATGTTATATGTCTCAACTTTATCGGAATTTTAAATTTAAATCATATTTAATCAAATACCTAGGATATACATTGACATCTGACGGTAAATGCAGGACTGAAATTAAGAAGAGAATAGCCATTGCAAAGGCTTCTTTCCAAAAAATGAGCACCATTCTTAAAAATAGAAATATATCATTTTCAACCAAATTGAAGGTTCTGAAAACATATGTGTGGTCTATACTTTTATATGGATGCGAAACTTGGACAATAACTGCAGGAACCAAGAAAAATTTAGAGGCAGCGGAAATGTGGTTCTACAGGAGAATGTTAAGAATATCATGGAAAGAAAAGAGGACAAACGAATCGATATTAGAAGAAACGAACCAAGAGAGATCCCTCATAAAAACAATAAGGAAAAGGCAACTGAAATTTTTAGGCCACATATGTCGCCATAAGGGACTGGAATTTTTATCTCTTACAGGCAAGATAGAAGGTACAAGAAGCAGAGGTAGACAAAGGATTACATTTCTTGATAGCTTGAGCTCTTTTGTGACAGGAAACAACAAAGACAACATAGCCTTACTGCGGATGACGGAAGATAGGGACAAGTGGAGAATCATGATCGCCGATGTCTGTTCCAGACAGGGCATTTGAGAAGAAGAATTTCTTACAGATGATTAACCCTCTATTCTGCCTCTACCTAAATTTGGTTGTAAAAGTTTGTCTTTGTTGTGGTTCGGATCTTCCCAATCTATACTTGATAACATCATAATTGATTATTTCATAAGATATTCAAAAAGGGACTAGTGAGATCCCAAGAAAAGAATCATTTTTATTTATGATACTTTTTTGTAGCTCTGGCCAACCTGTGTATATTACGGCTCCATGGCTGCAATGAGGCACACAATGCCGTAGCTTGACTCTGGAATCCTGGCCGAGCACTGCCAAGACTGATACCCACGAAACGCCAAGTACCGTCAACAGTCTACAGACATGCTCAGCGTAGCGCTGGACTAACAGGACACAGACCGGTCAGAAGATCCAGGCGTTTAATTTTGATGACCATAATATGCAAGATTGACCGGCCAATAGGAATAAATAATTTGACCACAGCAGGGATGACTGACCAAGTGGACCAAACTCCGTGCCCAGTTGGCAGCTAGACAAGCTGAAGGATCGAGTGGTGCTTGTTGTCTTGGCACTGACTTCTTGGACTTAGCGACGCTGTTGGGCAACGTACTGCTGTCATTACATGACCCAAGTGTACTAAGGCCCGAGATATGGCTATGTTGATACAACCTGGTCTGTCACTGACTTCTTGGACTTAGCGACGCTGTTGGGCAACGTACTGCTGTCATTACATGACCCAAGTGTACTAAGGCCCGAGATATGGCTATGTTGATACAACCTGGTCTGTCACTGACTTCTTGGACTTAGCGACGCTGTTGGGCAACGTACTGCTGTCATTACATGACCCAAGTGTACTGAGGCCCGAGATATGGCTATGTTGCCACAACCTGGTCTGTCACTGACCGCAGTGTCAAGGTACGGTGGTCATTTCGAACCTCTCTTAAAGGCTTTGTGGACCAAGGGCGCACGCTATCAGGCAGTCTCGACGAAGAAAGCATCATTCTAAGAAATTCCTTGAAAAAAAATTGGCAAAGTATTGTACATGTTTTCTCCATTAAAAAAATTTGATTGCCGCTGTGGGTCACATGATTGCCGTTAGCTTTGTTAGGTTCTTTCAAAGCTCAATCTCTTGTTTCACCCTCTTAGCCGAAATGCTGGGATTCAAAGGACGGTTAATCCAAAGCGGATCTTATGCAAAGTTTTATGACAGAAAGGTGAGAGAAACCATGAAGAAGGCATGGCGTACCATTGAAGCTGCTGTGCTGTAACGACCTTGACTCCCTCTTTGGTGCTAATTCTCCGAGTTCACAAATTATTATCTTCAGATCACTGTGCTAAACCTGTCGACCCGATGCTAAAATCTAGATGATTGTTATCAAAATGAAACTTCGCAAGAGCAGAGAATACATTCGGTTGGCCCTGCACACGAACACTCTATTACTGGTGTCATGAAAGGTTTATTTCGCAATCGTAGACGGTCGATCTGGTTTGTACCGATTCTACATTTTAAGTAACAATAATAACAGACCTATCTTTCAGACCAGGTCTACTTTCATGTCAAACATTGAGACACAAGAATGTGCGGTGAAGGATCTTGATCGAACAAGGTCAAGTCTTATTCTGACTTTAATTATGAGGTAAACCCTTACTGTCGATCTACACCTAAATATCTAGATTTAATCTCACTCTTCCTCTGAGGCCGTCAGAAAAAATGTAATTTCTCACATACCGCAACAACTCCACAGAATAGTTACATGTATGTGGTTATACATTCTGACCTGCGTTCTAAATCCATAAGATATTGTAGATTTCACCGACTCTGCTAAAATTCAGTTTAAAGAGAGGCTCATACTTTGCTCTAAATAGGCCTGCGCAACAAACTTCGGAAGTTATTTTGGATTTGAGAGTGACGCTTGTGTGAAGCTAGCAGTTTTAAACAAGGCCTTTAAGTAGATTCATTTCACTACTGGGATTGTAACAAGGATGCTACAAACTAGCCTTGCCACTGAGAGCCTTCATTAAATTTATCAATTACAGTTTGAATAGCATGGACACTGGAAGTATGAAAGGTTCAAGGACACTTATATC
>JAWDGP010001183.1:0-12500 GCA_033675545.1 Elysia crispata | reverse complement strand
GGATGAGTAGAAATGATCATAAAATGTCTTTTGGAATAGTGTTAAAGAGCTGCAAAATCAAGCTTTGTCATCCGCAGATCACTTTAAGTTAGAAAGTACGAAAGATTCAAACAGAAGTAAATTTAAGGTTTTTGGATATTTTTTGACACGTATTCATCTATTCTCAAATTCTGATACTGTTTAAGTTTGATTTTGATAATCATACTAACAGTTTGTCACACTGTGTAATACCGCTTGAAAGTCTAGCAATATTCATGCAACACTGAAGAGCCTTAGCATATGACCTCAAATTGACTGAAATCAACTCGAGCCAACTATTACTCCATTAAGTGCAAAATACATAATTTTACGTGGAATTTCAATTTTGATGACTTAGTTTTCAATAGCATTTTACACAAATCCCTTATTCATGTGCCAGATGTGGCAGTTGAATGATTTTACTTCATGTATAATATTGCGGAGAACATAGAATCTGATGACTAAGTATTAAACAACACTTTGCAGCCGCGAGATTTGGCACGTAAACAAATTCCTTATTCATATAGCAGATGTGGAAGTTAAATTTTCATCCAGTGTCATTTTATTACCGGCGTAAACTACCCACTGTCTCCTCGAGCTGTCGAATAGCCCTGTAGGCCTATTGGTCGCCTTGACAATCAGAACCATCACTGCCACCCAACTACCAGCATAATATCACCAGAACCATCGCTGCCACCCAACTACCAGCATAGTATCACCAGAACCATCACTGCCACCCAACTACCAACAAAGTATCACCAGAAAAATCGCTGCCACCCAACTACCAGCATTATCACCAGAACCATCACTACCACCCAACTACCAGCATTATCACCAGAACCATTACTGCCACCCAACTACCACCATTATCACCAGAACCATTACTGCCACCCAACTACCACCATTATCACCAGAACCATTACTGCCACCCAACTACCAGCATTATCACCAGAACCATTACTGCCACCCAACTACCAGCATTATCACCAGAACCATCACTGCCACCCAACTACCAGCATTATCACCAGAACCATTACTGCCACCCAACTACCAGCATTATCACCAGAACCATCACTGTCACTCAACTACCAGCATTATCACCAGAACCATCACTGTCACTCAACTACCAGCATTATCACCAGAACCATCACTGCCACCCAACTACCAGCATTATCACCAGAACCATTACTGCCACCCAACTACCAGCATTATCACCAGAACCATCACTGCCACCCAACTACCAGCATTATCACCAGAACCATTACTGCCACCCAACTACCAGCATTATCACCAGAACCATCACTGCCACCCAACTACCAGCATAGTATCACCAGAACCATCACTGTCACTCAACTACCAGCATAGTATCACCAGAACCATCGCTGCCATCCAACTACCAGCATAGTATCACCAGAACCATTACTGCCACCCAACTACCAGCATAGTATCATCAGAACCATCACTGCCACCCAACTACCAGCATTATCACCAGAACCATCACTGCCACCCAACTACCAGCATTATCACCAGAACCATCACTGCCACCCAACTACCAGCATTATCACCAGAACCATCACTGCCACCCAACTACCAGCATTATCACCAGAACCATCACTGCCACCCAACTACCAGCATTATCACCAGAACCATCACTGCCACCCAACTACCAGCATTATCACCAGAACCATCACTGCCACCCAACTACCAGCATTATCACCAGAACCATCACTGCCACCCAACTACCAGCATTATCACCAGAACCATCACTGCCACCCAACTACCAGCATTATCACCAGAACCATCACTGCCACCCAACTACCAGCATTATCACCAGAACCATCACTGCCACCCAACTACCAGCATTATCACCAGAACCATCACTGCCACCCAACTACCAGCATTATCACCAGAACCATCACTGCCACCCAACTACCAGCATTATCACCAGAACCATCACTGCCACCCAACTACCAGCATTATCACCAGAACCATCGCTGCCATCCAACTACCAGCATTATCACCAGAACCATCGCTGCCATCCAACTACCAGCATTATCACCAGAACCATCACTGCCACCCAACTACCAGCATTATCACCAGAACCATCACTGCCACCCAACTACCAGCATTATCACCAGAACCATCGCTGCCACCCAACTACCAGCATTATCACCAGAACCATCACTGCCACCCAACTACCAGCATTATCACCAGAACCATCACTGCCACCCAACTACCAGCATTATCACCAGAACCATCACTGCCACCCAACTACCAGCATTATCACCAGAACCATCACTGCCACCCAACTACCAGCATTATCACCAGAACCATCACTGCCACCCAACTACCAGCATTATCACCAGAACCATCACTGCCACCCAACTACCAGCATTATCACCAGAACCATCACTGCCACCCAACTACCAGCATTATCACCAGAACCATCACTGCCACCCAACTACCAGCATTATCACCAGAACCATCACTGCCACCCAACTACCAGCATTATCACCAGAACCATCACTGCCACCCAACTACCAGCATTATCACCAGAACCATCACTGCCACCCAACTACCAGCATTATCACCAGAACCATCACTGCCACCCAACTACCAGCATTATCACCAGAACCATCACTGCCACCCAACTACCAGCATTATCACCAGAACCATCACTGCCACCCAACTACCAGCATTATCACCAGAACCATCACTGCCACCCAACTACCAGCATTATCACCAGAACCATCACTGCCACCCAACTACCAGCATTATCACCAGAACCATCACTGCCACCCAACTACCAGCATTATCACCAGAACCATCACTGCCACCCAACTACCAGCATTATCACCAGAACCATCACTGCCACCCAACTACCAGCATTATCACCAGAACCATCACTGCCACCCAACTACCAGCATTATCACCAGAACCATCACTGCCACCCAACTACCAGCATTATCACCAGAACCATCACTGCCACCCAACTACCAGCATTATCACCAGAACCATCACTGCCACCCAACTACCAGCATTATCACCAGAACCATCACTGCCACCCAACTACCAGCATTATCACCAGAACCATCACTGCCACCCAACTACCAGCATTATCACCAGAACCATCACTGCCACCCAACTACCAGCATTATCACCAGAACCATCACTGCCACCCAACTACCAGCATTATCACCAGAACCATCACTGCCACCCAACTACCAGCATTATCACCAGAACCATCACTGCCACCCAACTACCAGCATTATCACCAGAACCATCACTGCCACCCAACTACCAGCATTATCACCAGAACCATCACTGCCACCCAACTACCAGCATTATCACCAGAACCATCACTGCCACCCAACTACCAGCATTATCACCAGAACCATCACTGCCACCCAACTACCAGCATTATCACCAGAACCATCACTGCCACCCAACTACCAGCATTATCACCAGAACCATCACTGCCACCCAACTACCAGCATTATCACCAGAACCATCACTGCCACCCAACTACCAGCATTATCACCAGAACCATCACTGCCACCCAACTACCAGCATTATCACCAGAACCATCACTGCCACCCAACTACCAGCATTATCACCAGAACCATCACTGCCACCCAACTACCAGCATTATCACCAGAACCATCACTGCCACCCAACTACCAGCATTATCACCAGAACCATCACTGCCACCCAACTACCAGCATTATCACCAGAACCATCACTGCCACCCAACTACCAGCATTATCACCAGAACCATCACTGCCACCCAACTACCAGCATTATCACCAGAACCATCACTGCCACCCAACTACCAGCATTATCACCAGAACCATCACTGCCACCCAACTACCAGCATTATCACCAGAACCATCACTGCCACCCAACTACCAGCATTATCACCAGAACCATCACTGCCACCCAACTACCAGCATTATCACCAGAACCATCACTGCCACCCAACTACCAGCATTATCACCAGAACCATCACTGCCACCCAACTACCAGCATTATCACCAGAACCATCACTGCCACCCAACTACCAGCATTATCACCAGAACCATCACTGCCACCCAACTACCAGCATTATCACCAGAACCATCACTGCCACCCAACTACCAGCATTATCACCAGAACCATCGCTGCCACCCAACTACCAGCATTATCACCAGAACCATCACTGCCACCCAACTACCAGCATTATCACCAGAACCATCACTGCCACCCAACTACCAGCATTATCACCAGAACCATCACTGCCACCCAACTACCAGCATTATCACCAGAACCATCACTGCCACCCAACTACCAGCATTATCACCAGAACCATCACTGCCACCCAACTACCAGCATTATCACCAGAACCATCACTGCCACCCAACTACCAGCATTATCACCAGAACCATCACTGCCACCCAACTACCAGCATTATCACCAGAACCATCACTGCCACCCAACTATAACCAGCATTATCACCAGAACAATCACTGCCACCCAACTACCAGCATTATCACCAGAACCATCACTGCCACCCAACTACCAGCATTATCACCAGAACCATCGCTGCCACCCAACTACCAGCATTATCACCAGAACCATCACTGCCACCCAACTACCAGCATTATCACCAGAACCATCACTGCCACCCAACTACCAGCATTATCACCAGAACCATCACTGCCACCCAACTACCAGCATTATCACCAGAACCATCGCTGCCACCCAACTACCAGCATTATCACCAGAACCATCACTGCCACCCAACTACCAGCATTATCACCAGAACCATCACTGCCACCCAACTACCAGCATTATCACCAGAACCATCACTGCCACCCAACTACCAGCATTATCACCAGAACCATCACTGCCACCCAACTACCAGCATTATCACCAGAACCATCACTGCCACCCAACTACCAGCATTATCACCACAACCATCACTGCCACCCAACTACCACTTATCACCAGAACCATCATTACCAGAACCATTACCGAACCCAACTACACTAGAACTCGCTGCCATAACTACCAACACCAGAACCATCACTACCCAACTACCAGCATTATCACCAGAACCATCACTGCTCACTGCCATCCAACTACCACCGGCATCATTACCAGAACCATCACTGCCACCCAACTACCACCGGCATCATTACCAGAACCATCACTGCCACCCAACTACCAGCATCATTACCAGAACCATCGCTGCCACCCAACTACCACCGGCATTATCACCAGAACCATCACTGCCACCCAATATTATCACCAGAACCATCACCCACCGGCAACTACCAGCATTATCACCAGAACCATCACTGCCACCCAACTACCACCGGCATCATTACCAGAACCATCACTGCCACCCAACTACCACCGGCATCATTACCAGAACCATCACTGCCACCCAACTACCACCGGCATCATTACCAGAACCATCACTGCCACCCAACTACCACCGGCATTATCACCAGAACCATCACTGCCACCCAACTACCACCGGCATCATTACCAGAACCATCACTGCCACCCAACTACCAGCATTATCACCAGAACCATCACTGCCACCCAATTACCAGCATCATTACCAGAACAATCACTGCCACCCAACTACCAGCATTATCACCAGAACCATCACTGCCACCCAACTATCAGCATTATCACCAGAACCATCACTGCCACCCAACTACCAGCATTATCACCAGAACCATCACTGCCACCCAACTACCAGCATTATCACCAGAACCATCACTGCCACCCAACTACCAGCATTATCACCAGAACCATCACTGCCACCCAACTACCAGCATTATCACCAGAACCATCACTGCCACCCAACTACCAGCATTATCACCAGAACCATCACTGCCACCCAACTACCAGCATTATCACCAGAACCATCACTGCCACCCAACTACCAGCATTATCACCAGAACCATCACTGCCACCCAACTACCAGCATTATCACCAGAACCATTACTGCCACCCAACTACCAGCATTATCACCAGAACCATCACTGCCACCCAACTACCAGCATTATCACCAGAACCATCACTGCCACCCAACTACCAGCATTATCACCAGAACCATCACTGCCACCCAACTACCAGCATTATCACCAGAACCATCACTGCCACCCAACTACCAGCATTATCACCAGAACCATAACTGCCACCCAATTATCACCTACCCACCCAACTATTATCACCAGAACCATCACTGCCACCCAACTACCACCATTATCACCAGGACCATCACTGCCACCCAACTACCACCATTATCATCAGAACCATCACTGCCACCCAACTACCAGAATTATCACCACAACCATCACTGCCACCCAACTACCAGCATTATCACCAGAACCATCACTGCCACCCAACTACCAGCATTATCACCAGAACCATTACTGCCACCCAACTACCAGCATTATCACCAGAACTATCGCTGCCACCCAACTACCAGCATTATCAGCAGACCATCACTGCCACCCAACTACCAGCATTATCACCAGAACCATCGCTGCCACCCAACTACCAGCATTATCACCAGAACCATCACTGCCACCAAACCACCACCAGCATTATCACCAGAACAACCACTGCCACCCAACTACCAGCATTATCACCAGAACCATCACTGCCACCCAACTACCAGCATTATCACCAGAACCATCACTGCCACCCAACTATCAGCATTATCACCAGAACCATCGCTGCCACCCAATTACCAGCATTATCACCAGAACCATCACTGCCACCCAACTACCAGCATTATCACCAGAACCATCACTGCCACCCAACTACCAGCATTATCACCAGAACCATCACTGCCACCCAACTACCAGCATTATCACCAGAACCATCACTGCCACCCAACTACCAGCATTATCACCAGAACCATCACTGCCATCCAACTACCAGCATTATCACCAGAACCATCACTGCCACCCAACTACCAGCATTATCACCAGAACCATCACTGCCACCCAACTACCAGCATTATCACCAGAACCATCACTGCCACCCAACTACCAGCATTATCACCAGAACCATCACTGCCACCCAACTACCAGCATTATCACCAGAACCATCGCTGCCACCCAACTACCAGCATTATCACCAGAACCATCACTGCCACCCAACTACCAGCATTATCACCAGAACCATCACTGCCACCCAACTACCAGCATTATCACCAGAACCATCACTGCCACCCAACTACCAGCATTATCACCAGAACCATCACTGCCACCCAACTACCAGCATTATCACCAGAACCATCACTGCCACCCAACTACCAGCATTATCACCAGAACCATCACTGCCACCCAACTACCAGCATTATCACCAGAACCATCACTGCCACCCAACTACCAGCATTATCACCAGAACCATCACTGCCACCCAACTACCAGCATTATCACCAGAACCATCACTGCCACCCAACTACCAGCATTATCACCAGAACCATCACTGCCACCCAACTACCAGCATTATCACCAGAACCATCACTGCCACCCAACTACCAGCATTATCACCAGAACCATCACTGCCACCCAACTACCAGCATTATCACCAGAACCATCACTGCCACCCAACTACCAGCATTATCACCAGAACCATCACTGCCACCCAACTACCAGCATTATCACCAGAACCATCACTGCCACCCAACTACCAGCATTATCACCAGAACCATCACTGCCACCCAACTACCAGCATTATCACCAGAACCATCACTGCCACCCAACTACCAGCATTATCACCAGAACCATCACTGCCACCCAACTACCAGCATTATCACCAGAACCATCACTGCCACCCAACTACCAGCATTATCACCAGAACCATCACTGCCACCCAACTACCAGCATTATCACCAGAACCATCACTGCCACCCAACTACCAGCATTATCACCAGAACCATCACTGCCACCCAACTACCAGCATTATCACCAGAACCATCACTGCCACCCAACTACCACCATTATCACCAGAACCATCACTGCCACAAAACTACCACAAGAATAAACACCAGAACCATCACTGCCACCCAACTACCAGCATTATCACCAGAACCATCACTGTCACCCAACTACCAGCATTATCACCAGAACCATCACTGCCACCCAACTACCAGCATTATCACCAGAACCATCACTGCCACCCAACTACCAGCATTATCACCAGAACCATCACTGCCACCCAACTACCAGCATTATCACCAGAACCATCACTGCCACCCAACTACCAGCATTATCACCAGAACCATCACTGCCACCCAACTACCAGCATTATCACCAGAACCATCACTGCCACCCAACTACCAGCATTATCACCAGAACCATCACTGCCACCCAACTACCAGCATTATCACCAGAACCATCACTGCCACCCAACTACCAGCATTATCACCAGAACCATCACTGCCACCCAACTACCAGCATTATCACCAGAACCATCACTGCCACCCAACTACCAGCATTATCACCAGAACCATCACTGCCACTAAACTAACACCAGCATTATCACCAGAACCATCACTGCCACCCAACTACCAGCATTATCACCAGAACCATCACTGCCACCCAACTACCAGCATTATCACCAGAACCATCACTGCCACCCAACTACCAGCATTATCACCAGAACCATCACTGCCACCCAACTACCAGCATTATCACCAGAACCATCACTGCCACTAAACTAACACCAGCATTATCACCAGAACCATCACTGCCACCCAACTACCAGCATTATCACCAGAACCATCACTGCCACTAAACTAACACCAGCATTATCAACAGAACCATCACTGCCACCCAACAACTACCAGCATTATCACCAGAACCATCACTGCCACCCAACTACCAGCATTATCACCAGAACCACCACTGCCACCCAACTACCAGCATTATCACCAAAACCATCGCTGCCACCCAACTACCAGCATTATCACCAGAACCATCACTGCCACTAAACTAACACCAGCATTATCACCAGAACCATCACTGCCACTAAACTAACACCAGCATTATCACCAGAACCATCACTGCCACCCAACTAACAGCATTATCACCAGCACCACCACTGCCACCCAACTACCAGCATTATCACCAAAACCATCGCTGCCACCTAACTACCAGCATTATCACCAGAACCATCTCTGCTACTAAACTAACACCAGCATTATCACCAGAACCATCACTGCCACTAAACTAACACCAGCATTATCACCAGAACCATCACTGCCACTAAACTAACACCAGCATTATCAACAGAACCATCACTGCCACCCAACAACTACCAGCATTATCACCAGAACCACCACTGCCACCCAACTACCAGCATTATCACCAAAACCATCGCTGCCACCCAACTACCAGCATTATCACCAGAACCATCACTGCCACTAAACTAACACCAGCATTATCACCAGAACCATCACTGCCACTAAACTAACACCAGCATTATTACCATAACCATCACTGCCACTAAACTAACACCAGCATTATTACCAGAACCATCACTGCCACACAACTACCAGCATTATTACCAGAACCATCACTGCAACCCAACTACTAGCATTGTCACCAGAACCATCACTGCCACCCAACTGCCAGCATTATCACCAGAACCATTACTGCCATCCAACTACCAGCATTATCACCAGAACCATCACTGCCACCCAAGCATTATAGCACAGTTCTGGAATTGGGTAAAGGATAAAACAGCTTCATAAGCAGATAATTCTGGCTTTCTACTCACCTGTTTTGTTGTCTTTTATTCGTACCGTCTGTTTGTTGTTGTTTTTTTTATTTAAGTAAAATATCAAATTGATATAACTCATTTTTCAGCTGACTTCGAATTGGATTCAAGAGCCAAATTTAGACAGACAAAACTAATTTTGCGCTAATTATAATAAGCAATGATTTAATAGAGATCTTATATTGAATTTTTCATGCACGAGGTATTCCAATACTTTCCATGAGATTTTCCAATAATTATAATCAATCTGAAAATTTCGCAAGAGTATTGCAGACAGTGCCGTAATGTATTCTAGTACAAGAGAATGAACTCGAGAAATCAAAAAGGCAACTGTATCATCTCCCTTTTATACTTTCTCGCTTGTCGAATACGATACATTTTGAGTTGAGGTCTGTTATTATACTTGCAATTATACAAGGGGGTGAGAATTTGCTTTCCCCAAACCAACACTGTTCTAATTCTGTTCGATCTTCAAGGAACTTTCCATCAAATCTCTCTAAGTGATTTGATCGGTTTATAAACACATCATAAAGATATGAAAGTATTTCATAAACTACATGATGCTTATTCACCACACTCACCAATTCTCTCAAGACTATAATCCTAATATGCAGAATCAAGTAGAAACCAATGGTTTCATCCATCAAATTAAACATTTTTAACCACTATAAAAAAAAATGAAATACTAAAATGATGCACCGCAAGGATTTTCACAAGCTGTATACTTACTTGATACAGTAGTATTCTCTCTTAATTTTAACTCGGTCTATGTTTTACTAAATATCTTCTATCGACAAAAACATCATTATCATTACATGTACCAGCATCACAACCATCAATCTGATTCCCCTTTTTTGTAATAATGACAATCATAATCTCCATTTTCATCATTAATTTTTTAAATATATATATATATATATTTTAACAGCTGCTAACAAGATAAGGATTCATCACATTGAGTGTGCTAACAATTATACTGTCGCCGAGTTTGTAGTCTATCTATCTTTATATATATATACAGCACATATATGTGTGTGCATCTCTCTCTCTCTCTCTGTATATATATATATATATATATATATATATATATATATATAGAGAGAGAGAGAGAGAGAGAGAGAGAGAGAGAGAGAGAGAGAGAGAGAGAGAGAGAGAGAGAGAGAGAGAGAGAAATCCAAGGATTGTTGAAAACCACAGAGAGTGACGTTTAAAATTTGAAAGAAACAAAAATCTAGATTCTGTTTTGCATTCAATAATAATAGTTTTGCCTCCAAGATATCTGAAGTTACCAGTAAATATCCAACTGTAAGCAAATACCAAAAGATCCAAGACGAGGAAATTTTGCCACTGAGCATTAAACGAGTCACTTATTTGTTCCTTAAAACTAATCTAAAATGATTTATTATTTTTAATAGACATGACAGAAAAACCTTTCACCTATGCATAATCAATTTAACAATGCAATCCAAAACCATTAGTACATCCTTAAAAAAATGATGAGTTTAAAAATAAAAAAAGACAAATTGAGAATGGGCATTTAAACATTAACCCAAAATATAACTATATCTATTTGATTACCTTTTCCTGATTATATTTATAAAGCGAATATCACGTCGAAACATACTATATAATTAATTTTCATTTGATTTTGAATTTAGGACTGATAATAACGATAAGAACCACCCAGTTGAATGTTTCAGGACGAAAAAAAACAGTTATACCAAAAAAATAAATCAATAAGAAAGTATACGCAGCGACTCTCATTCCCTTCACACTCACGTTTTGTCACTAGATTTACAGATATGACGGGAGCCTTCTAGTTCTACTACTCACTCTAAAGAGCGTCCAGGAGACGTTCATTGATATTCCCCTCACTTTCAGAGGTGAATCTTTGCACTTTGGATTTCACCACTGCAGAAATCTTGCTCCAGACTTTCATTGTTTTAATCGTGAGAGTTCGGCTTGCAGAGCGTGTTGTGGTGTTGTGTTAAAATAAAAAAAGTTTGAATTTGAAACCAAATGCCTTTGAGCTTCATACAGCGAGGATTTCATATTATTATTATTATTATTATTATTATTATTATTATTATTATTATTATTATTATTATTATTATTATTATTATTATTATTATTATTATTATTATTATTATTAATTTTCATCATTAATATTATTATTATTAAGTTAGCGTGTATTCAAAATCGTCTGTTCTGTCAAAACTGTGCTGGAGAAAAAAAAAGTTAATCCTCTATCGATCCAAGGGAAGTGATTCAATGATCTTTTTTGCAAAAGCGTAGATGCACAATCGTTCCTTTTACCAATAATTACTCAACTTGAAAATTTGACTCCTACAAATTTTTGCAAAAACAAGGAACGATCTGCAGGCCACTCTCCCTATGTTTTATATATATATATATATATATATATATATATATATATATATATATATATATATATATATATATATTTTTTTTTTTTTTTTCTTTACTTCAAATAGTACCTTTTCACTATAAATCTCTCTCTCTCTCTCTCTCTCTCTCTCTCTCTCTCTCTCTCTCTCTCTCTCTCTCTCTCTCTCTCTCTCTCTCTCTCTCTCTCTCTCTCTCTCTCTCTCTCTCTCTCTCTCTCTCTCTTTCTCTCTCTCGCTCTCTCTCTCTCTCTCCCCCACTTCCCCTCTCTCTCATTATTATTA
>JAWDGP010001182.1:0-11414 GCA_033675545.1 Elysia crispata | reverse complement strand
GTGATGTTGTTATTTTATGTCAAGTCCATCACTACCCACTATAAAACATATTGGTGATGTTATATAGTCAAGTCCACCCACCACTATAGCAATATTGGGTGATGCTATATAAGGGCCAGTCCATCACCCACCACTATAAAGGCACATTGAGTGATGTTACATATGTCAAGTCCAACACCCACCACTATAAAGGCACATTGAGTAATGTTATATATGCCAAGTTCATCACCTAATACTATATACATTGCAATTTACATATGTCAAGTCCATCACCAACCACTATAAAGGCACTTTGGGTGATGTTTTATATGTCAAGTCCATCACCCACCACTATAAAGGCACATTGGGTGATGTTATATATGTCAAGTCCAACACCCACCACTATAAAAGCACATTGGGTGATGTTATATATATGTCAAGTCCATAACCCACCACTAAAAAAGCACATTGGTGATGTTACATATGTCAAGTCCATCACCCACCACTATAAAGGCACATTGGGTGATGTTACATATGTCAAGTCCATCACCCACCACTATAAAGGCACATTGGGTGATCTTATATAGTCAAGTCCATCTCTCACCACTATAAAGGCACATTGAGTGATGTTATATAGTCAAGTCCATCACCCACCACTATAAAGGCACATTGGGTGATGTTACATATGTCAAGTCCATCTCTCACCACTATAAAGGCACATTGGGTGATGTTACATATGTCAAGTCCATCACCCACCACTATAAAGGCACATTGGGTGATGTTACATATGTCAAGTCCATCACCCACCACTATAAAGGCACATTGAGTGATCTTATATAGTCAAGTCCATCCCCCACCACTATAAAGGCACATTGAGTTATATTATATATGTCAAGTCCATCACCCACCACTATAAAGGCACATTGGGTGATCTTATATAGTCAAGTCCATCACCCACCACTATAAAGGCACATTGGGTGATGTTATATATGTCAAGTCCATCACCCACCACTATAAAGGCACATTGGGTGATGTTATATATGTCAAGTCCATCACCCACCACTATAAAAGCACATTGGGTGATGTTATATATGTCAAGTCCATAACCCACCTACCAAAGCACATTGAGTGATGTTACATATGTCAAGTCCATCACCCACCACTATAAAGGCATATTGAGTGATCTTATATAGTCAAGTCCATCACCCACCACTATAAAGGCACATTGGGTGATCTTATATAGTCAAGTCCATTACCAACCACTATAAAGGCACATTGGGTGATGTTACATATGTCAAGTCCATCACCCACCACTATAAAGGCACATTGAGTGATCTTATATAGTCAAGTCCATCAAACACCAAAAAAAAGGCACATTGGATGATCTTATATAGTCAAGTCCATCACCCACCACTATAAAGGCACATTGGGTGATGTTACATATGTCAAGTCCATCTCTCACCACTATAAAGGCACATTGGGTGATGTTACATATGTCAAGTCCATCTCTCACCACTATAAAGGCACATTGGGTGATGTTACATAGGTCAAGTCCATCACCCACCACTGTAAAGACACATTGTTTGATGTTGTTAGATATGTCGCGTCCAACACTCACGACTATAAAGATACATTGGCTGATGTTGTCTTATATGCCAAGTCCATCACCCGAGGCTTAAAGACACATTGGGTGATGTACCATGTCTACCACTCACGGTTATAAAGGCAGAGTGGGCTTCGACAAACATCAGTAAATTGCCTGTGACATAACACTAACATACAAATCATAGTGCAACTGATCGATAGATCATGGAGAGTGATCCAATGAGACAGCTTCGTAAATTCAGTGTTTACAAAATGTAATTTAGTTATAGAACGAAAGAACAGGAATACAACACGTCTCGCATCACTGTGTCATTATAGTGTCTATCTGTGTAAACCAATATCTTGTCTTGAATTATAAACTTTATGTCATTAGTTTCCCTCAATTGATGAAAAGATGGTACTAACTGGAACATTTGTTAAGCGGACTGAAACATTTGAAAGCCGTTAAACGGGATTATTCCACAATACATGGAGATGGTTTACTTCCCCTCCCTCCTCTGTACATGATCAGTTGCCACTGGAGAGGAACTGTTGAGGAGTATCAACCCTGATAGTAGAAGTTTGCTCTACCTTTTTCTTGTGGCGGATGAAAGGTGATATTATTAGAAGTATTTTTTTGCAGACTGAAACTTACAAAACCCTTCAACCATAATTCCCTACTGTGAAATAAAATTGCTGATAAAGTTTGTTATCTGGTAACAAGGAGTAGTGTTGAGTCCAGTGTATGGTCCATCGCTTGATCCCAAATATCACCGCCACGTCTACCAGTCCCCTGAACGGGTACAGGAGAGACCAGATCGTGGTGTCTAAAGACTTTCTCTTCTCTTCTTGACACTACCAGCATCTATCTAGGTGGTATAACATCTTCCCTATAGGGATGTGAAACTCCCGCCCTACGGTTCAGTCTAAAGGAAGGCAGGACGATGACCTTTAAGATAATGAATTTGGGCCCAGTTTTCTTCGTGTGACCAGTTCAGTGACCGCGGGAGGCAAAAGGTAGCATCCTGGGAAAATTAAGATGTAATTAAAAAGAGAAAGTATAAAGATAATTTTTTTAAAAGGATGCAAAATGAAAATTTGTAAAAAATATTTTAAAAAATTGTCACTCGTTGTCATGGAAACGACCGCTTCTTTTAAATAGACCGCTACTAACCAATCCAGATGTTACCATCCAGGCCTTTCACAAAGCAGGCCATACACTGACTGCTCTATCAACTCGACCTCTCAAAAACGGGTTTGCATCGTTTTTTTTTTCTTCTCCAGCTTTGTTTGGTAGTGTTCATGGGGTTAATATTGCAGACTGTCACAGTTTTGTTTTGCTAGTCTGTACATGTATTTCAGTGTGTCCAAGAGGACGGTACGGACATCACTGTGCGGAGACCTGTAGTGACCACTGTGCTGGGGCAGACCACACGTGTAACTATGTGAACGGGTCATGTGACCAGGGCTGCGATGTGGGGTACTTACCCCCTCTCTGTAATAAGAGTAAGTAAAAAAGTTATTCAAACTGTTTTCATATCAAACATTCATTTAAAACACAGTTCTGAACAATCGCACAAGAAGGGCTGCACAAAGGATGAGCTTGCTTTTACTTAGCGCTTGGCTCTTGATTAGAACTTCCAGTTCACACTGATCTACCTTACGACAAGAAGCAGTAATCTTTTGTTCACCTTCACATTATATATATATATATATATATATATATATTCCAAGAGAGAGAGAGAGAGAGAGAGAGAGAGAGAGGGGAGAGAAAGTCATACATGTATATCTTTTTACATTGTACTTGTATACATATTTTAAATGGTTCGAATTCACAATGCTGACATTTAAAGAAAAGAAAGTTCTAGTTGTAGACGAACGGCACACATAAACACGCACATATATGGATATATGTATATATATATATATATATATATATATATATATATATAAGTCAACCCTAAAATTGTTCATTCGTGAAGAACGATAAAGTTTACCTTCAGTTGCTAGGAGCATAAAACACTGTCAGGTCATAATGATTTAAGCTTCACCTAGTCACATATCTGTAATGATAAACTATTATAATCACCGACATAATGATTTACTTGTCCTTACAGCCTGTCCCAGAGGTCAGTACGGTCCAGGGTGTATAGAGAAGTGCAGTGACCACTGTACTGGCCCAGCTGGCGAGTGTGACTTCAGGACTGGACAGTGTTACCAAGGCTGTGAACCGGGCTTCCAGCCTCCCACTTGTCATAAAGGTGAGGTTTCACCAGGTCAATATGGAGTTCATTAGGTTTTACAAAAAATGCAAACATTTATTCTTTGACCTTTAGACTAAGTTTTTAGTCTCTCTCTATCTCTCTCTCTCTTCTCTCTCTCTTTCTCTGTTTCTTTCTCTCTCTGTCATTATCTCTCTCTGTCTCTCTCTCTATAACTCTCTCTCTGTCTGTCTGTCTGTCTGTCTCTCTCTCTCTCTCTCTCTCTCTCTCTCTCTCTCTCTCTCTCTCTCTCTCTCTCTCTCTCTCTTTCTCTCTCTCTCTCTCTCTCTCTTTCTCTCTTTCTTTCTCTCTCTGTTTCTCTCTCTCTTTGTCTCTCTCTTTCTCTTTCTCTCTCTGTCTCTCTCCATCTCTCTCTCTCTTTCTCTCTCTCTCTCTCTCTCTCTCTCTCTCTCTCTCTCTCTTCAGCAATCTTTCTCTTTCCTTCTCGCTGTCACACGTCTTGTATTCCTATTCTTTTCTTTTTTGTCCCTTCTGTCTTTCTCTTCCTCGCAACATCTTAGTCTCCTCTCCCAATCTCTTTGCCTCCCTCACCACAAATCGTGGATCTTTACTTGTGCTTTTCTTTCAAGGTTTAACCTGTCACTACCGCATTGTTTGATTTTAAGTTTTAATAAGCTTTCAATGTGTAAATAAATTGAGGATAAGAATTCCTACAGAAATGTTGGCTGCAATAATATGTGCTCTGCTCTCCTTCTCCTAGAGTGTCCAGCAGGAACGTATGGCCCTGACTGTGGTAAGACCTGTAGTGTCCACTGTGCTGACTCTGACCTTATCTGTGACAAGACGGATGGGTCATGTGACCAAGGTTGTAAACCAGGCTACCAAGGTCGTTTCTGCTCTGAGAGTGAGTGAAAATAACGATCTCCAGCGGATCATAGAGGCTCAAGCGTGAAAAAAAAATCAGTTTTGTAATTTCTTTACTGGCCTGAAATTCTTAGCATGTCATGTTTCTTTTGAAAGACAATTATATTCGTAAATTTTAATCTAAATGATTTGTTTTTGTCTTGCTGTAAAAATTTAAATCAAAATATTCGAACTGATTCAACAATTCTCTGATTTTTTTTTTCTTTTGCTTAGAAGGATTCGTTTTTGTTTTTTTAAATAAGTAAAGTATAGCTGTTCATCCCTCACATCAAGAGAGAAGTGAGAAATCATAAATACGTTTCCCGGCTGTGAGTTATAATAAGAATAATAATAATGATAATAATAATAATAATAATAATAATAATAATAATAATAATAATAATAATAATAATAATAATAATAATAATAATAATAATAATACAGCTGTTAATTTTTTTGTGCAACAGTGCAATTGATAAAAAATACATTAATACTGACACATCAAATTTATTTTTTTTTATCTTTTTTACAATCCTTCTGTTTTGTTTCAAAGATGTAGAGAGGGAAAAGGGGAAGAAGAGAGAGAGAGACAAATAAACAAATATGATTATAGAATATGGAAGACTTCAAAATGGTGTAGAGGAAAAGTTTGTGGGGGCGAAGGGTGGGGTTCAAGAAGAAAAAGTATAGTACTCTGCCAGATGATGTCAGTGTTGCGTGATGCGAGAAGAATCAGAAAAGAAAAAAAATACTATGCCAAGGAAGGAAACTAAAAATAGATTTCTGTAACTTGTTTACTTTTCTGGGTTTTTTTTCTTGGTAAATGCATTCTTTTATGCAGTAAACACTCTATGAGATCTAAGTTGAGGGTTTGAGGGTTTTTAATGCGTTGTTTTGTTTTGTTTTATTTTTTTATAGAAATTAGAATGCAGTAAGAAGATAGAAGAAAAAAAAGCTCTATAAAAGTGCATCAATTAGTTTATTGGTAAAAATCTCATATCCTCAAACGGCTTTATGGATTAAACGAAACACTTCAAATAAAAAAAGTGATCATCCATAGAAATGAAAATCTGATAAAACAATCATTGGTTAGGTTTATATGTATACAACGAAATTGGGTGCAATATTTTTGCACTGTAATCTATAAAACTAGCCTAGTTCTGCACTAAATATTTAAAGGGAGAAAATCTCGATTGTTTCATTGTAGAAAGACACAATGTATGTTTTTTATCGCCAGTATCGTTGTTTATTTTCAGTTTTAGACTCATAGTCACCATTTTTCCTTCAAAGATTTCCTGAGAAAATCTGAATTTCACCAGGAAAAAAAATATTTAAAGACAAGAAAATGACATGAGTCCGCTGTTCTGTCGACTTCCTCAGCCTGTCGCAGGGGCAAGTATGGTCCTGGCTGTAACACGACATGCAGCGGTCAGTGTGCTGGACAACTCAACCCTTGTCATCACATAGACGGGTCGTGTTACCTGGGCTGTGTACAAGATGATCAATCTCCTTTATGTCGAAGAGGCAAGAAAATTATATTTATATTATAAAAAATAAAATAAGATAGAGTTACAATTATATTACAATAACAAATGGGTTTTAACGACTAAGCAAGTTATAACATTTTCAAGACATAATAATAAAATACAGAATCTGTTATCATTGAACACATTAATCATTCCTTTTTTAAAGGATCGTTGCATGATTGTCTACAGAGATCGTTCCTTACACATTTTCAGCTCTGATGTCCAGCCATATCTCAACCTGTGAAGTTACTTTAGTAAAATGCAACAACGAAGCAACAAAATGTTGGGTCACAAATTTAGTTGCGAACAAATCACTTTTAGTTTCTAATTTTTACCATCAGACATAAATGATTTAATTTTAAAAATGCTTTTATCCAATGTAACCTTCACTCCCACATCTTGATAAACGATCAGGGCAGAGGACGTCAAGTCTTCTTGTTCCGCTGGTTGCTGTTATTGCTGCTGCTGCTGTGACAATAGGATTCCTTTTATGGAGGTAGGAGTTCAATATTGATTTTATTGATCTGAACAGACACTCAAACATGATGCTGTAGCTAAATATTTTTTTCTTATTTTGGAACTCTCTGTTGAATGAATTCTTCTACTTATCCTTAAAATGGTTAACTGGATTAACTGGGTATATTTTCTGTCCATAGAGCTTTGATGTTTTGAAAAATATATAATTATAAAACAAACCAGTATCTACTCTTTATATATTCCAATTTATCATTTATCTTTATCTATTTCATGGATTTCAGGCTCCATATGGCCACCAAACACCAGCCACAAAGATCATCCCCTGAAGATTGTAGTGCTAGAGTAGAGTTAGTGCAGGTTGAGAGCCCACCTCTAGCTCCAGAACCTGAGACACTTCCCAACCAACAGTATGAGTCAGTGGAACTCTCACCTCTAGATTGTGGTCCTACTGATAATGACCTTGACCAGTACGCCACACCTCTGGATATGGAGAGACGGTCTGGAGAGTACGAGATGCCCTTAGTGTTAAATGCCAGGCAGGACGATTTATCTGAGCATTCTGGCCAGAACACATGTAAGACAGAGCAAAATTCTTATGCCAACACCAAACCATGCAAATCTCCTGCTGGAAAATCAAAACAAGACATCAAGAAGAAAGGGCAAGATCGATAACCAGTTAAAAGAATCTTCATCGGGGGTGGGGGAAGCGCTACCGTCTGGACAAAAAAAAAACAATTTTCAAAGGAGTGAACAAAATTTGTGGTTCAATCATTGCCCTAACATAAACATGTATTTATAATTATTTTTCCAAGGAAGGAAAAATTAATACAGGCGACATTGGAACTAAAGTAAATAATCCAAGGACAAAGAACAAACAGGACTCTAATCTTTTATATTATACTAACGATGATAATGGTTTTCACGTGTGAGATCCATGCATAGTTTTCCCTGTATAAGACTAATAAAACTAAAGGTCAAACATCATCACAGAACTACTACTTTCTTGCAAGGTCAAAAGATATATTACGGCCTTTCATATTTCGGATTTTTAACATCTGAGAAAAAACAAATTGGTAGTTCATCTAATAGAATACACTTTAGCATTCAAAGCTAATTAAGGCAAAGATACAACATTCATACTTTTGAAAAAATGGAAAATATTATATCCATCAGTTTACCTGATTTTTTTTTTATTTGTAAAGTGCTTCAACATATACGAGCTTGTGTCTTGCGCTTTGCAAGTTTGCAAGACTACTGAATTTCTCATGCAGTTCTTACTTGATAATAATGCATCATAGTAAAATGTGTAATTTTATTTGTGCGACTGTTAAAAATAATGGCAGAAGCTGCCTTTATGTGTCTGAGTGTGTGTGTGAAAGAGAGAGAGAGAGAGAAGGGGGGGGGGGGGGGGGGGGGGGGGGCTGGGGGGGGGAAAATGAGGAAAGTAATAATACAGCAGCTGAGAGGAGAGAAAAATTAAGAGAGAGAGAGAGAGAGAGAGAGAGAGAGAGAGAGAGAGAGAGAGAGAGAGAGAGAGAGAGAGAGAGAGAAAGTAAAAGAAATTGTGAGAGTAAGAGAGTCACAGGAAGAGAAAGTTAGAAAAATAATACAAGAGGATAAAAAGATTGAGGTCAATGAGAAAAAAAAATGGATGGATAACCTGAGCAAAAAAAGGGAATTAGAAAAATATAAGAAAGGGGGGGGGGGGTAGAAATGTTGGGGAAAAAATCAGAAAGAAAGAGTTAGAAAAAGTGAAAGAAGTAAACTACATATTTTTTTCTTTCATTTTGAGATTGAAATTGATATCAGTGCCATAATTAACCAAATAGTTATGTAACTTTGATTTATTTAAACTTATCCTAATTTTGTTGTTCTCTATGACAAATACTACGTTTATTTTAGACATTACCGTTTCTAATGCCATTTTACTGGTATTCAATTCAATAAGTTAAAATTCGATGTTTTGCCTTTTCATCAATAGCTTTGACTCTTTACATAAGTTATCAGGCTGAAAGTTGAGTCACTTCAGGAGCGCGAGCTTAAGTCTATAAAAACAAAACCAATTTCACTTAACGTAATAATATTTTGGAAGATTTTTTTTTTTAATTAGTCACTTAATTCAATGAGCTGAATCCATTAAATTATTAATGAACAAGCTTTTTGTCCAGTGCAATTTTCCCAGTCATCTGTTTTAACACTTCCTACTGCTGATTTTGTACCTTGACTTTTTCCAAAGAAAAGTTTGATTTTAATCCAAATTATCTTTTGAGGAAAGAGAATTGGAATGTGCATCTGAATTTGGTGTAAATATACTGTTTTTCTTTTTTTTTCCTTTTGACTTCGATCTAATTCCAGTTTAATTCATCCAGCTGAACTAATTTTAAAAACTCATTTCACACATTAAAGGAATCGATATACTCAGATGACCTGAATATAAATATTAGTGCCTTCCGAAAAGAAAGTTCATAACAAAGATATATTATGATTGAAATTGACTTTATAAAGAGGGGATTTTTAACATATTTTTTTTTAATTTACCCCACAGTAAGTCTTAATCAAAACTATAGAACCAATTAAAAATGTTGTGTAAAAACACAAAGAGTCCCTATCTAAAATCAGTTTTTATAATACTGAGAGTTGATCGAATTCGAAACGTAGTTTGTAAGTCCTTATTAACTAAAGCCGCATCATGAGACAGAGACTACAAATACCATGTAAAACTATCTCGTATCTGAGTTTTATATTACCTATGTGGCTTTAATCGGATCAAAATATCTAATAGTAATATTATAATATGTCAAAATATTTTTTGCAACAAACTACTGTACGGTAAAACATTAAGGAAAATCTTTTTCAGATAAATTAAAAATACATGTACAAAAAACACAATGCAGGTTCGACTTGAAATTTAAAAAATCCGCGATGCATAAGCTCTTGTCCATAAAATGAAACATTTATAAAGTTATTGCACTCGAGGCTCAGAACATACTGCAAGGGCAGTGTGTTGTAAGAGCAATGTGTTGTAAGAGCAGTGTGTTGTAAGAGCAATGTGTTGTAAGAGCAATGTGTTGTATGAGCAATGTAGATGTATTTAATAGATTTTAATTCTATATGTTCGATAAGAGTAGAATATATTTTCTTGAAATTACTTTTTTCTTTGTAGCGTCGGCCAAATCTATGTTTTGGCAATTTTTTTTATTTTTTTTTTTAATTTTTGTGTTATTACGTATGATTATTCAAAAAAAATGTTTATTTTTGCTTTTATTGGTGTCTCTCCAATATTCACTTCAAACTAATAAGTTTAATTTGGAGATTCCAAATCATTCCTGACGCATTAAAACTTTAATTAGTTCTATCAAAAATATATGATGTAATCGAACATGTATTTATAAAAAAAATGTGTTTTTTAATATATTGATATTATGATAATTATTTTTTTATTCATGCTACAATTGTCATTGTTTCAATTAACCAACTATTATGGTTTGAGTTAGTTTAAGCTTTTGCCATATAACAAACAATTTAAGTACGAAATTGTTCAGCACTTTCAAAGACATTTAATTCACTCCTCTCTCTCTCTCTCTCTCTCTCTCTCTCTCTCTCTCTCTCTCTCTCTCTCTCTCTCTCTCTCTCTCTCTCTCTCTCTCTCTCTCTCTCTCTCTCTCTCTCTCTCTCTCTCTCTCTCTCTCTCTCTCTCTCTCTCTCTCTCTCTTTGTCTCTCTCTCTCTCTCTCTTTGTCTCTCTCTCTCTCTCTCTCTCTTTGTCTCTCTCTCTCTCTCTCTTTGTCTCTCTCTCTCTCTCTCTCTCTCTCTCTCTCTCTCTCTCTCTCTCTCTCTCTCTCTCTCTCTCTCTCTCTCTCTCTCTCTCTCTCTCTCTCTCTCTTGTCATATTTTTTTCATTTATTTCATACCTTATCCGTCATTATCTAGAGCTTTTTTTCTCTGCGTTTTTTAATACAATTCTTGTTCTAGCTATTATATCTTCATCTCCAGAGTTAAAGCTGCGGCCTCGATGTAAACCGTGGTATGAAGATAAGATTTACTCGTATTGCATGTGACGCATCTCTGTGCTTTAAGCATGCATAGCGTTAGCAAGTGAAGAATATAGAAATTTCGACAGCAATTTAAAGTTCTAAATACTTTTGATAAAGCTGGTAGAGATACTGAATTTATTTATTCTTTTACTTTTCAAATCTAGGTAAGGTAATTAATGGCTATGGTTGGTGGGTCGTAAGTTATTTACAAAGGACCAGGGGATGTTAGATCACAAGTTAGTTCAGAGTGAAAGTTAAAAAGAAAGAGCCTTTGTTTATGTTTTTTAGGACTTTGAAAAGTTTGTTAATAAGGTCAGAGACGAGAATATTTCAAAACCAAAACAAGTAACTTTGTTTAGTTTAACGTCGACTGGTGTGCATTCACATGGCAGGATGGAGAGAGAGGAAGTAGAACCTGAAGGGCGGGACTTGTTTACATTGAAAGGCTTGGTTTTTATTACCAAACCTGTAGATTTCAATTTATCAACAAGTGACAGTCAAGAAGTAAAATCAATCTAGAAATGATAAATATTGTCGACGCATCATTATTGCTACACATATTTCTGTACAACCGCATACAAAGAAACCTTGGTGTTAAAACGCTTACTTTTTGTGTTTGGATTGTCAATGACTTGCAAATAAAGGAGAAGCAATGATGGTTTTAGGGTAAGTAATAGTAATAGTAGCAGC
>JAWDGP010001181.1:225000-227500 GCA_033675545.1 Elysia crispata | reverse complement strand
ACGAACCACTGCGCAGCACAGATCGCTCAAGCTCCTGCCCTCTTCTGCTGTTATCTCTTGGTACACAACAAACAGAGAAAAACCCATTGATATAGCATTATATTATTTTACTAAAGTAAAAGGTATTACATGACGAAAACGTGGCAATGCTTCAAAACAATTACAGTTTGAAGATTGTCAAATTATAAAATGCAGGGAAACAAAGAAATTATCAAAGATGCCGAACATAAGTGTTGTGGAGCAAACAAGCGACACAATAATTGTGGAGGACAGACAATGAGCAGACAAATGACGCAGTGAATGAGGATAGCAGACAAGTAATATGAAAACCACAGAGAAACAGGCAGTGAGCACACAAGTGACACGAGAATCATCGAGAGCAGACAAAAAGCAGACAAGAGACGCGATGTCATGGCGAGTAAATATTGAGCAAATCAGAAACATCGTCACGTATCAATCATGGACTGAAGACAGTGAGCAGACTGAAAAGATGCAAAACATGAAGAATACAGAATGAGATATTAAATAACACCCAGTTGTATGCGAGAGTGGCAGTTCAGGGACACGACACAGATAACAAGCGAGGTGAACAGGCGGTGATAAGACAGGAGCAGTGAGTGGATAAATGACAGAGGAAGAGCAGAAATCAGACACGTGACATAAATAAGAAATCATAGAAGTGACGCAACGGAGGAGAAATCTTCAAATCAGATCAGCACCATGAGAAGATTTGAAATAAGACAATAATTGATAACGAAACCAGAAAGAAAGTGAGTCCATGACGCGTGTTATATGAATAGAATCGAGAGAAAGTGTTAAACATAAAACAGCAGAAAATAGAGAAAAGGCACATTGACAACAGAGTGCTTCGCAAAAGAAGAAAAACGGAGAATAATTTAATGTCCCAAAAACAGCCATGTGTGATGTAACAGAAAATCAACACACAGTAGAGGAATGGCAGGGAAGGGTGGAATCTTGCGTGAGTTCCTCGAGGCTAAAAATGGCACGAAGCACCACCAGCATTGACGATATGAATAACTGGCCGCAGGGGTTGCTTTTTTCGGAAGTCTGTTTGCACCGGTGCCACACGGATTTTCATTCCCACATCGCGTTTCTGGTATAAATTTGTTTGAATGACTGAGTCTTCCAGACCGAGTCCTAAATTCATTTCACTTGATTCTGTCGCTCGCACACAGTGGAAACTTCACAATTCCAAAGCAAGAGAGAATACAAACACCGATATAAAGACATCAGACTTTTGTTTTCAATGAACGAAAAAGCAAAACTCACAAGAAGAAACATGTTGGCAAATTCAAATTCCTTCATTGCCTGCCAGGACACCCCGATAAAATCCAAATATATTCTTAGCATCAACTAGATGCGAGAAAGAAATATTTCTAAATTGATTGTCTTGAACCTATCTAGATTCTACATCTAACCATAGTTCTAATATTTAAACTAAGATCCCCATCTTACACGCAATACTTTACTTCGTCTGTATTGCTGCGAACTATTGTCTATAAAATCTGGTTATTGATTGGATTCGAGAAGCTTGGACTGTGCGCTTTGAATTTTTTTCATTGTCCTCTACAATGTTGGTTTTTCCATTGCGAAACTGGCATTAATCTTGCTCATCTCTCTCTGTCTCTCTGTCTGTCTGTCTGTCTGTCTGTCTATCTGTCTGTCTGTCTCTGTCTCTGTCTCTCTCTCTCTGTCTCTCTCTCTCTCTCTCTCTCTCTCTCTCTCTCTCTCTCTCTCTCTCTCTCTCTCTCTCTCTCTCTCTCTCTCTCTCATTCATGTTTGATACAATAACATTTATTGGAAAGGCGATTACCTGCTTCGATTAAAAAAAATGAAAAAAAGGGGAAATCAAGAAGCTTTTTGCTGTTACAGAAAAATATATTTTTAAGTTGACCGGATTATAAATTGTTTTTCTCCTCAGCGCCGCCATCACGTAGCTGTAAGTCTAACACACAATGGGGAGTCTTTGTCTTTCAATGTTAATCGGATTACATTTCATCTTTATGCTATTCTTTTTTTGTTTCTTGCTTTTTCATATCTCTCTCTCTCTCTCTCTCTCTCTCTCTCTCTCTCTCTCTCTCTCTCTCTCTCTCTCTCTCTCTCTCTCTCTCCCCTCACACACACTATTTCAACTATCGCCTTGAGTTGAGACTATGATCATTGTGTGTTTACTATAATGTTGAGATTATTTCATGGATCCAGAGGGAAAGAAGTAAAGTCTACATTGTCTCGTCTGAGAACTAGTTTTGACTCAAGTGATAATTTAAGTGTAAATTCTTCTTTATGCGAGGTTCCCATTCTAGTTTCCATTTTTATTTAAATTTCAAGTGATAATTTGATTGAAAAAAATATTCTTCATTTAAGGTTTCCATTCTAGTTTCCCATTTTTATTTAAAAAATAATATTAGACTTATGTGAGTTAATATTTTGGACTCTGAAAAAGAAAATTGTACATGGAAAACTGGACACGCTTGTACCC
>JAWDGP010001181.1:217500-220000 GCA_033675545.1 Elysia crispata | reverse complement strand
TGATGCAATGATTAGGAATGAAAAAATAACCGTGAAAGTAATGGGAGTTTTTTAAGACTCTAATGAAGTAGAAATTCTTAAGTATCCACACAAACTAATAAAAGTTTAAGATACTGAAACAATTGTATGAATAAGTAATACTTGCAAACACTTATTTCAATGTGCTGCCACCGACAAAGTTCAATCACAACCAGAACAAAAAAGGTTCACTTCCTCTCTCTAAAATTGCGAAGTCCAATTTAGAGTTAACCATCTTGCTCTGTGTGTCTGTATGTCTGTCTGTCTCGCTCTCTATCTAACTTTATATTTATCAATCTACCTATCATCTTATATACCTACAGCTGAACCCACACTTCCTCTTCATTTCAGCCACTTTTTTCTATTTCTGGTGATCTGGCTGACCATGACATCTGCCCTTCTCATTCTCTTCGATCTGACGAGAGCTTCCCCAGTACGGTGGATGAATAGTCCCAGCGTCTCCAAGGTCTGGGTATTAGGTTAGTACAGAATGCGGCCGTCAAAGTCCTCTATGAGTATATAAGTCAGTACAGAATGCGAGCTTCAAAGTCCTCTATGAGTATAAGATCAGTACAGAGTGCGAGAGTCAAAGTCCTCAATAGGTATTTAGGTCAGTACAGAATGCTAAAGTTGAAGTCCTCTGTGGGAATTAGTGCCGTGTGGGAAAGTTAAAGACCTCTACGGGTATTAAATCAGTACAGAATGTGAGAGTCAAAGTTCTCTATGCGTATTAGATCAGTGCAGAGTGCGAAAGTTCTCTATGGGTATTAGATCAGTACAGAGTGCGAAAGTTCTCAATGGGTATTAGATCAGTACAGAGTGCGCGAGTTAAAGTTCTTTGTGGGAACTAGATGAATACAGAATGAGAAAATTCTCTATGGGTATTTCAGTCAGTACTAATATCGAGCGCCAAGGCTCTCTGTGGGTACTACGTCAGTGAAGACTAGAACAGTTAATATTCTGTGGGTATTAAATCATTAACAAAAGAGAAGATTCTCTGTGGGTATCAGGTCAGCAAAAAACGAGAAAGTTCTGTGAGGGTATTAGGTCAGTTAAAGCGAGAGTCAAAGTACTGTATGGATATTTGGTCTGCACAGAATGAGAATGTCTTGTCCTATATATTTAGTCAGCATAGAATACAACAATCTTCTGGGTATTATTTCAGTAAAAAAAAATAAAAAATATTCTATGTGGGTATTAAATGCAAAAAAAAAAAAAATAATAATAATAACAAGACTTAAAGTCCTCCGTTGTCAATACTATATAAAGAATGAGAAAGTCATTTTTACGGTAATAGGTCAGAAAAGAATGAAGAAGTACCCCTGGGTATCATGTCAGGTAAGAATAAGGAGCTCTACTGTGGGCATAAGGTTTGTGAAGACTTATAAAGTAAAGATTGAGGAAGTACTTCTGGGTATTATGTCAGTAAAAAATTAGAAAGGTCTCTATGGGAATTAAGTTAAATAAGTTAAGACAGCGAGAGTCAAACTCTGTATGTTGTTAAGGTCAGTTTAGAATGAGAAGTTCTCTTCGGATATTAGGATGCACAGAGTGATTAAGTCCTCTGTTAACTTTAGATTAGCATCGAATGGAAAGGGAAAAATAATGTTCTGTGTATATTAGCTCAGCGAAGAAGGCAAGGGTCAACTAAACCCTTTTTTGTGTTTGAGTTGTTAGGATATGAAGAACATTCAAAGATCAAATAGCGTGAGCAAGACTCATCGGTCATGAGGACAGTGATAGCATGAAATTTGATCATGGCTTTGTTATGCTAAAAATGCGTAGATCTGAAAAATCGTGCGTCAGTGTGTCTTTTTTTTTTCCTTTTTTTTTTCCCCTACGTTTATAAATGAATCCCACTTTTTATTTTTATTTGTTTTATGTTGTAAAATTACTCCATCTGTTTGTTCTCTTTCAATTATATATACACACACATTATATCATACTATTGATATTATATGTCAATTAGTAACCCTTCTATTTTTCTTTTCAGTCTAACCTTTCATCTAGCTATCTATTTACCACGCCTATCTGTATCTTTATCTCCTTTATTTCGCATTAACTCTTTCTCCGTGAGTAAAAAGCCCGAAGTCTAAGGTGGTAGAGTTTATTTCACGAAAAATCTTCAGTTCAAGTAAGAAGACTTCCATGCCCTGGAGGAAGACGAATCTTTGTTTGGAAGCGACAAAAGTTATGTGTACGAAATAAATTTATTTTAACATTTCTCGCCTCAGACGCTTCAAATTCCCTACGCATAAACAATTATTTTAACGCAGGATTAACAGACGGAGAAATAATTATGATTTTTTTAAGTTGTCTGTTTGTGAAAGTTTTCCTTTTTGTCATGGGAAAGATGCTCGTAAAGAAAAAGGAATCTATCTTAATTTAATTTTTTAAACTTGGCCATTGGTTTGTGAAAGCATGAAATTTTCATTTTATCCAATGCGCAAAGAACTGGTGCGGTATTATTTTTTCTTTTTAA
>JAWDGP010001181.1:170000-215000 GCA_033675545.1 Elysia crispata | reverse complement strand
GACCAATGGAGAAAATACGGTTATTCTCTTTCTCTTTTTGTCTCTCACGGCTCCCTGTTTCTCTCTCTCTCTCTCTCTCTCTCTCTCTCTCTCTCTCTCTCTCTCTTTCTCTCTCTGTATGACTGTCTCCCTTCTTGTTCCTGCCTGTATCCTTTATCGCTCTCTCTGCCTCTCTTTCTCTTTCTTTCTTTCTTTCTCTGTCTCTCTCTATCTTTGTACAGCTCTTTTTGACAGTAACGACTGAAAGTTATCTCACTTTATTCTGTAAAAAGACTTCCCTCCACCCCCAGAGCAGCTCTTTTAATTTTTATTTTTTTTTCCCTTTTATTCATATTATTTTCCCCGTTTCTAAAATTTTCATATCTAGATTTCGCATTTTCTTTTTCTATCTCGTTTTGTCACTCAGACTCAGAGAACGCTATATCTTCCATACTGTCTGGGACCGTCTATCGATCCATTAACCTGAATGTATGTGTCTGCCTTTGTCATTGCCTCTCTTCTGCTTTCTTCCTTTAACTTCTCCAACAAGTCTGTCTTTCTCCTCCATATCTACTTTATCTCTCTTTCTTTTTTTTCACCTTTCTCTTAATTGATCACACTCTTTGTGCCCCTATTACCTTCAATCTTTGTGTCACATTTATCTCGTAATTGCTGTGTCAAGCTGTCTGGGCGACTTTGAAATTTTGGTGGGTTTTTTTCCTCTCTCCATCTCCCTCTTTTCTTCTTCTTCTTAGTATAAACAATAAAGTCCTTTTAAAAAATAGAAAGATAAACGTCTGCGAATTACCTATAGTTACGATGAACGGGACAAGGTACTTTTCCACAGCCACAAGATCAACCATCGAACAGATTGTTTGATAGTTGTCGCAGAGGCTTGTGTTCCATGATGATGAATTAAACACCACGAATGTCTGTAGAAACAAGAGGTAGTTCGATTTATCTTCTTTACGTAATTGACTTTTGGTTTCATCAAATGATAATTTGCGAAACTATTCCTGTCCTACTGGTTCTGTTATTTTTATTTCTCTATTCCGTCTTTTCATTTTTTTTAGATTTAATATTATTCTTACTTTCTTCTTCTTCTTCTTCTTCTTCTTCTTCTTCTTCTTCTTCTTCTTCTTCTTCTTCTTCTTCTTCTTCTTCTTCTTCTTCTTCTTCTTCTTCTTCTTCTTCTTCCTCTCTCTCTCTCTCTATCTATCTATCTAACTAGATATCTATCTTGATGACAATAACAGCAAGTGTGGGAGAGAGAGAGAAAGAGAAAAAGAGAGAGAGAGAGAGAGAGAGAGAGAGAGAGAGAGAGAGAGAGAGAGAGAGAGCGATAGAGTGAGTTAGAACGCGACAAAGAGACAGTCAGAAATTAATAAACCATTATCTTACCGTGGCAGTTGATCCTTTAAAGAACCGTGGAAATGAGAAATCACACAAAGGAGAGATAGAAAGAGAAAAAGAGATAGAGACAAAGAGCGATAGAGAGAGAGTGAGTTAGAATGCGACAAAGAGACAGTCAATAATTAATAAAACATCATCTCGACATCTTACCGTGACGGTTGATCCTTTAAAGAACCATGGAGACGAGGGCTCACCTCAAGGAGGAGGCTGGTGAATACCATCCTGTAGTAGATACTCTCTAAAGGTTGAGCTAAAAAAAAGGCTGCTACTGCTTCTTCCAAGTTGTTTTTTTTTTCTCACTTTGCCAATCGTTGACACTTTTTAAATGAAATAGCCATATACAACTAGATAATCACTCAGCGAGCCCATTTGTTTTTTGTTTGTTTTGTTTGTTTTTTGTTTTTTGTTCTTTCTTTTGCTTCCATTTGATTTTGCTCTCTCGCTCTGTCACGTTTTTGTTTCGGCGCTGGAATCCTTGACAATAAATGGCTGACTTGACATAAATCACGTGAGTTCTTAATGGAAAACAAACACGGTCGAACTAGCCTGACCTTAAAAAAAAGAAATGATTCAAAATTGAACATCAGACAAAGAGGCGAGACCCTCAAGGAATCAGATTTTCCTTGGTTGGGCCACACGGGAAATTGGTTTGAAGACCCGCCTGGACATGCTTCGAGAGGTCCTTGCTCTTGGTGACGAAAATCGAAGCCCAGGGTCCGCAGGGTTATTCTCTACGCTGACACACGATGTGTTCTCCCCTTGTTTAATTATGTCCCTTGACAATATTTCTTTCAGTGATTTTTCTCTTCATATTTTTTTTCCCACGACATAAAGCAGGGGCAGAAAATCCAGTTATAGAATTGATGGCTGTGATCCAGACGCCAAGGAATGCTGCTCATGGCATATTCGATGGCTAAAAGGAGAAAAGAAAACGGATCTTGAAACAACAGATTAGAAACCGGTCTTTCTTTCTGTTCCTTTTTTTGTTTTTTGTTTTTTTTTGTTTTGTTATGTTACACTCATACCACTTACCCATTAATTACTTGTATCTGTTTGTGTTATATTATATATTTACCTGAGCAAACTCTAGCTTTTAGTCTTGACTTCAGAAACTTGCTCTTTTATAGTCTGCATGAAAAATAATTCAAACGATTTTAACTGTAGTAAACAACTGCATACATAGAATGCACAAATAAAACATGCACGAAAAAAAAAAGCAAGAATCTGGCCTTCTCTTAGTTTTATCTGCATGATTTGAGACCAAAATACAAGCGGGGTTCATTTGTCTCAATTTCAAGGCAATTTAGGGTCTATAAGCCTATATAAATCAGATGTACCAGTATAACAGAACGACAGCTCATGCAAAAGATATAGCTGGAAAAAAATAAAGCAAGGAAAAAAAGCTAAAGAAGCTAAATGAGTTGAATTTAAAAAGTGATGATTTAAATGAGTCGCATCCCTGCTCAGTGTCATCTATGGGAGTTTAAAAAAAAAAATACAAAACTTATACATCTTTAGTGTAAATTCTGCTTCATAAAAAATCCCTTGAAAGAGATGGATTTCAATGTAAGGCCAACATTTTCTGCAAGGTTGGTGGTGCTGAGCATGTTCATGATGACTTGTTCCTGAAGATTTAAGGGAATGTTAAGTATTTCACAGAAAGAATTACACAGAAACAGAACAAAAAAACTTCACAGAAAGAATTACACAGAGACAGAACAAAAAAACTTCACAGAAAGAATTACACAGAGACAGTTCTTTTTTCAGAAAGATGTGTAGTCAATGTAGAACCGAATGATGAATTTAAATTTTATGAGAGCTGAAATAAAAAATGAAAACACGATGCTTCTGTTATTTATTAAAGCTAGGAGCATAGATGTTAGGATGTGGATTTTTGGTCTTGCATAAACTAGATTTGTTATTTTGAAACTTTCTAAAATTTGATCTAAAGCAATGATAAATTACTCTGAGTGGTGTGCTGGCTTAGATAATCTAATTCGCTGTAATCTGTTGTGGCATAACAGAACATTTAAAACTTTCGTATTGTCTTCATCAACTTCTAGTTTGTGATTGCTCAGCGAAAAAACTTAAACGTTCCAAAAAATTTACAGACACGATTAATGGCTTAATAACTAGGGAAATACATTTTTTTTGTAAACAGAGAAACATGGTTCAAAAAGATTTTGTGCTTCTTATCTTTTTAATTAATATTTTAGTTTGATAAATACACTTTGCGTAATGTTGTATATTGGAGATAAAAAGACCGTCTCAATTCTTAGGACGCGTTAGATTTAGATCTAAATCCTGGCCCTATTTGTATTGATTGCTGACTGAAACACTAGAAGCTGTTTGAGGAAGGAAACAGTCTACCATACCTTTGATGAAGCCACAAACAATCCTTTTTTTCGTTGTTTTTTTTTTTCGGAAAGTAGGTCATGTCATCTATTGTTTTTCTACTCATATGTCATATTTGGACTATGCATATAGACTGATAAAATGAATCTCTATACAACCCAATTTAGTTCAGAGCCCAATCATTTTAAAATTGTCGTTGTTATAATTGTTCTTGTTGTTCTTGGTATTTTATTATTATTATTATTATTATTATTATTATTATTATTATTATTATTATTATTATTATTATTATTATTATTATTATTATTATTATTGTTGTTGTTGTTGTTGTTGTTGTTGTTGTTGTTGTTGTTGTTGTTGTTGTTGTTGTTATTATTTTTATTGTTTCATTGACATGCCACTTTAATCATATCAGTACTTGAAAAACATATTCCCCAGGCTTGACTCTTTTAGCCTTCAGCTTTTACTCGTACAAGTCGTGGACCCACGGCCTGCTCCTCTACACGGACAGCAGCGTCCTGTGTACTGTGATTGTCCCCAACGAGGCCGCAATGCGAGCCCTGACCTTCCTGGACCATGTCATGTTCCTCTACCTCCCTTCACTGGCCTTCCTGTTCTTTGACCTGGGTTTGCTCTGCTGCGTCTGTTTCCACAAACGCTGTTTATGTAGACAGAAGGTAAAAAAAAAAAAACAGTATATTTACGGCTGGCAATTTTTTTTACGATAAAAGTTATTCAACTCCAGGTTAAATTACAAGTTTTTAATAGTGTTTAAAAAATAGTATTTAGATTTTCGTAGTGCTCGAGGCCTAGTTAGAAGTTATGAGCTCTACTTAAAGTTTTTAGCGTATCAAGAAATACTACTGTAAGAATTTGCACATTCGTGTGAAATTTGGAGTAACAAAGGGAAACATAAAACTTGCACATGATAAAACATTTTTCAATAAAATTAGTTCTGCTTAGATCTTCGAAATTCTTCTGATTGCTCAATAGAACACTCCTTCCAACCAACAAGCACAATTCCCTGTGCAATCGCATTCATCATTCGCACTTGTGATGGTGAATGACATTTCTCACCATAACAGGTGATATTCATTACAAAATTCAACCACGCCAGAAGAAACGACTATATTCATGTCAAAAAATTCCCGTTATGCCTTTTGAAACACTTTTTTCTTTAATGTGTAAAGAAAGGAACAGTCAAATATGAAGTTTCTGTGAACAGTCTGGTTAGATGGAAAGTCTTCAACGTAACTTAAAAAAATCCTCCTGGACGTCCTTTTGTTTCCCATAAAATAATAATATTTATTATCTAATCTAGAGACTGCTTTTGTTACTTTTTTTTGCAATAAGTAGAGCTGTAGGTAGAAAGTTGGTTACACGCCTCTGTTTTCTATCTCTGTGACTGTCGTCCTTCGCTTCTTTTCACTTAGCCTCGATTGTATCGTCTTCTCTAGGGCTGAACTGGTCACTGAGCTTGGCTTGTTCGTATCCCGCCATCCTTGGTCAATAAACAATTATTTTTAGAGAAGATTTAAAGACATCTTCATCAAGCTGCAGTTTCTTAATTATGGTCTCTGCATAGTATTTTTCTCCCCGGCTCTAGTGGTGTTGATAGACTTCACGTGGGGCGGACAGCTGATTTTTTTACTATCTCAGTATAACAAATGTTGAGAGCATCATCGGTTGGTGTAATATCATATCTCTGATATTGTTGCCCATCATAATTGTAAAAAATAAAAAAAATATCATTCAAGCATAGCCGATAAAAGAAGATGAGTTTTCGTTACTAGTGAAGATAGCAGATCCATTGTCTCATTCAAAGGTCACCAGAATTATAATTATAGATATCGCGTTTATAGCATTTCATTTTCCTGTTCAGTTTTGTTTGACTATAATGCAGTCGCATCTTATTCCACCATTTGCCTTCTCGCTTTAAATATCAGAAAATCAATATACCGACATGCAATGGACAGTGAATTTAGCAATGCAACCATATACAGTCTTTTCTTTGTGTGCAACAACTTTGTCAAAGAGCAGCTCGCCATCTCCATGCAAACTGATCTTATAGAGAATGCTTGCAAAGACTTAATTCAAAATTGGTGGATGTCGCTTCGTGTAAGTAGATGCAGTCATCCCAGTACCCATGAGAGAAGGTTACCTAACTAGAAACCAGTCAGGATTGAGAAGAACTGGAACGCCTTACAGCACACCATCAGCGCGTAAAGACAGAATCAGCAGAGCTGGATGCAAAGGTTACAGTTAATGCTGCTCTAATGAAGGCGTAACGATCCTTGAATCCTCGTGCTCCAGGTTCACATAGGACTGAAACATTAAGTTTATATGTATTAGGGAATCTCAGAGGGAGAGAACTGATTTCCTAAGCTTAGCAATTTGAGCAACGTGTTTCCGACACTCATAAAGAAGACTTTGAGTTTTGGTTGTGTAGGAGAAACATCTCGTACCTTTAATCATAGAAGTGTTTGATGCTACTCCAACAATTTGACCCGTTTGTTATACACTTGACTCCAGAATGTTATTCTTTGGAACTTTTATAAGTGAAAGATGCTCTTTTAAATTGTAAAAAATATGGCAGCAACATGTCTGAATTTAATCTAGGAAGGTATAGTTTGAATTCTTGAAAGTCAAACCTAAGCCCTTTGATCCTACAGACATCGTTCAAAACTTTGGAGAAAGGAGGATTTATGCAAAGTTACTTCATTTTTCAGTTACCACTGCAAACGGAAAAACATGGGGTAAAAAAGCTGTTGATAACACTTTGCTGCTCAAATAACACACATAACTCGTATCTTAGGTGTGAGGTGGTAGGTCTAGTGCAGCAATAATAACCTTTCACAGCTAGACTCCAGTCAACGCTCATAGCTCACGTACACTAATTAAAACCTTTAGCAACTGGTAAGACGGTTAACTTGTCCTAGCCAGTGGGTGAAAGACTTGCGTAAATCTTCTTTCTTATGAAGAGTTTTTAAGTTCTATCTTTCTAACAGTTATTTTCATCACCAACCGGTGTGATCAATACTGGCGCCGATAAGAAACTGTCAAGCATCTTGATGTGTCTCTAGAGTGCAACTGGCTATTTCTCACACGTGATGCGAATCTCTTGTCTTTACATTTTATAAAAAAAAATTTACATTGTTTGAAATCTCAAATGTCATAAGCTTTTCTTTTGCATCGAGTCAACCCTTCATCATCGTCCCTGCCCCAGGCCACAGATGATGTGTATTGGCGCCGCAGGGTGGAAGTTCTGAACATGGTTGTGTTCAACACCGTGTTGTACCAGGCGCTCGTCTTGCCCAAGGCTGTGTCCATGTGTCACGCGTGGCTACAAGGGTATGATCACTCACCGCCTAATCAAACAATGCTGCATTATTGTGTCATGTATGGCGCCACAGATTAATTAATCTTCTAGCACAAAACAAAGTTATGATTCGTAAAGCAGGCTTACGACACACCTACCCGCATGATTTAATACATGTATCTGTTATTGTTTTAAGGAGAAAATCACAGCCTATAAATATTGCCCAAATCAATGCCGTGTATTTTAACAATTTTGGGATATCGATCTGGGTGGGTGAATCTAGCCTAGAAATGTGATACTAGGGTAGATTTTCTTCTTGCCTATCAAAACCAGAATAATGAAAAATAATTCCGAAAATTATTTTTTTTTTTTTAGCTTTAAAAATTTACAATTTAGAATACTCTTCTTTTTTGAAGAACGGAATGGATAACAGATTTCTCATATCGAAATCACAGCTGTGGCAATGAAACTATAACATGATCTAAGGGTAGCTTAGAATAAATTGTCCTTTCCTTTTCTTCTGCTGCAAATAATGAATTGGCAAAGTTGGATTCTGATTTCCATTTTGAACTAAAGACATAATTATTTAATATATATATATATATATATATATATATATGTGTGTGTGTTTTTGTTATTGATGTAAAAGAAAGCTCTTTTTTCCATCCTGCTGGCCGCTGTATAAGGGGCGGAATTCTAAATTTATATGTATGTTTATAATTATATATATATAATAGAGAGAGGGGGGAGGGGGGGAGAGAGAGAGAGAGAGAGAGAGAGAGAGAGAGAGAGAGAGAGAGAGAGAGAGAGAGAGAGAGAGAGAGAGAGAGAGAGAGAGAGAGAGAGAGAGAGAGAGAGAGAGAGAGAGAGAGAGAGAGAGAGAGAAAGGTAGATAGATATATTTTTAAAAAAATTGTCCTCCCTAGTAGTCCACGACTTCGAAGTTTCGTGCCTTTTGACTCTCGTCAGGTGTTGTTGTCCTCTGTACGTTGGTTTAGGAGGTATTTCTTTCTGTGCACACAGTGTGAAAAGACCTCTTTCCAGTGGTTTAAACTGGGCTGCTGCCGAAAAATTTCGAACTTTCCTTCTGAACAAAGTGCGCAATACTTTTTGTCTGGTGTCATTGGTCTTACTTTTTGACGATTTCCAATTCTATTCTGTGATCTATGTTGTTGGTTTTTTTTTAATTCCCAAATATGTTCGCTTAGTCCTGTAGCTGATTTTTTATGCTCCAGTTTGAAAGATGATTTGTGTTTAAACAGTTTAAACCATTGTGTTCACAAAAAAGAAATATCTCCTAGCCAATGTACAGAGAAAAAAACAACACCTGACGAGTGCCAAAAGGCACGAAACTTTGAAGTCGAGGACTACTAGGTAGGACAATTTTTCAAAATATACCATGCGCCTTAATTGTCGAGCACTGTTTTATTGTGTTATTTGAGACACAACTCGATAGATAAATAGATAGATAGATAGATAGATAGAGAGATAGATAGATAGACAGACAGATAGACAGAAAGATAGATAGATAGATAGATAGATAGATATCGTAACACCAATTTTCAGTCGTGATGATCTCAGTAGCTACTTAACCTTGAAACTTCAAATCTTGATACCTATCAAAATGGCGAAATTATAGGCCTGGTGAGATAATAAAAAAGAATATTGTAATCTCTAGATGATAGTGCGTTCCGCTTAGCCAGTTTGGCAATACTTTACTTCGAGCTTGAGAGAGAGAGAGAGAGAGAGAGAGAGAGAGAGAGAGAGAGAGAGAGAGAGAGAGAGAGACAGACAGACAGACAGACAGACAGACAGACGGACAGACAGACACACACACACACACACAGACAGACAGACAGCAGACAGACAGACAAACACACACACACAGACAGACAGAGAGAGAGAGAGAGAGAGAGAGAGAGAGAGAGAGAGAGAGAGAGAGAGAGAGAGAGAGAGAGAGAGAGAGAGAGAGAGAGAGAGAGAGAGAGAGAGAGAGAGAGAGATCTTATGTGAATTGAGCGCCTTCTTTTATGGAAGTTCTACGATGCTTTATCTCCACAAAACTTTAACTAGGGCAGTTATCGCAGATCCCTATTCAGTTTTATTTTACGTGAAGTTTAACAATTTTAAATAGTACAATAAATTCTTTCCTCTCATTCTATGCAGACGCTGGGCTCTCGTAAACCGGGAAGCAGCTGACGAAGTGGTCATCAGTCGCTTGCTCCAGCTCACCTTCTATTTGTTCTTTGTCATCAGTCCCACAGCTCCTTTCTTTATCTCCCGGAAATTCCGTCGCAGCGCCTTCCTGTTGATTTCTAGCGGTTGCTCTAAGAGTATTAGTAACATGACAGCTATAAGACCAGCCTCTCATTTATAGTCAGTATTATTGACACAGTTTGGTCTAACTGGCGTCGGGTTACAGATGCTTTCCTCTTACTGCTATATTACAGTTACATTGCTATTAATTTTAGACGTATTTTCGACTACTGATTTACCTGCTTGTAATTATATCTTTATGTTTATCTGCCTATTTATAACGCAATCCAGTTTCTCCATCAAGCTTTATATCTAATTACCTCCTTAGCTGTCTATTGGCCTGCCTGATCTGCCTGTCTGTTTGATTATTCATGTATAAAAAGAAAACTATGAACTGTTATCGACCAATTTTTTCTCCAGTCTTGCTTGCTATCCATTACGCGCATGAGCACATCCAATTGTTGTCAATCCTGAGAGGACAGAAGCTTTTATACGTTTATATTGGTTAAAAGATGTGTTAACTAGGCAAGATTGACTTCATTTTATTTGGAATTAGCTGACGTTCAATATCAGTCTATGATCGATTAAAAATAATAAAATCAACGATGAAGACTTCAAAGACACATTTACATAATGCTTATTACATACCTTGCCCCATATGTAAGCAATTTTCCAAGACATAAAAGTTGTAAAAACTTTCAAGTGTTTTGTTTTTATTTTCATTTTTTTTTTTTTTTTGTATATTAGTATGCTTGGTATCTTCAAGCGTCATTGAAAAGCATAGGAAGTTTTGAGACTCAGGAATCAAATGCTTTTTGCTAGAGGTGTTAGAAAACCTAAGGTGCTCCCTCTGTCTATACAATTGTTCTTTTATATAACCAATGATTTTGATGTGTAATAAATCTTCATGCAGCATAAAGGTGACATAGCTCTAGTTCTATTAACTTTCTCAATGAAAGAACATTTCAGTATATTGCGGAGTCCTAAAAATGTAATGATTCTTCCTTTTCAATATTTTAGTTTTCTTTCGGCTGTCAGATATTCCGCTTGTGTACGATTTTTTTCCCGCACTGAAAAAATATTTGCAAAAGTATCGTTCTTCCGCATTAGTCAGAATTTTTTTCTAAAATATGTATGATGAACTCGATTATATCGATTTAATTTTTTAAAACTATGAGCACAAGCTGCATACAAGGTGCATGAATTTAAGTGAGGTTATTCATTATCACTTCATGTAAAAAATAAAAAAAAAGTTAAAGAGAAACTGAGCCAAACGTCTCAAAAAAGTAAAATAATCACCTGTAAAGAAGTGGAAGGGAGATAACTCATTCTATTTCGCGTCACAGCAAAATTTAGCAAGTTATCTTACTTGCAATTACCAATCGAAGTATAATTATCTTTAAAAAAAAAAGTCACCTGTTATAAATTACAATTTTATGCAAGGGGTAAAAAATGGAAAGTGAATAAATTATGCAGATCGAATAGAAAAAAGAAGAAGTTTACATTACAATTCCTTCTTATATAAAAAAAAAATTAAGTGCTGATTGTGTGCTCCCCTCCTCGAATTTTTGCCCATCTCCACAGACTTATTCAGACACTTGAAAATTACACAATTGTTTGTTTTTTATATAAAATACTACACATCAGATTAGGGACATGACCCACATTTTTTAAAAAGCAATGTTTTGTTGTCATTAAATAAAAATTAGACCTTTGATATTATTTGTTCTTTAATGTACGCCTCCCGCAATGGCCATCAACTTCACTAGATAGCGGTAATTCGAAAAAATTTAATCGTTGCCCATCACCACAGACTTGCACATTGATCGTTGCTCGTCACCACAGACTTAAAGTCACATAAAAAATACAAAACATTAGGGACATGACCACCACTTTTTAAAAAGCAATGCTTTGAGTCAATAGATCAAAATTAGACCTTTGACATTACTTTTTCTTCAATTTAGATCTAGATCTACCTCTCCCGCATAGCCTAGGCCAACCAGCGATAAGACCACCTCAGTCTGAGTGATATAATTAACTGTGGAAGGATGATCGATATTACGATGGCAGGTGAGAAAAAGAGACGTCGTTTGAGACGATCCAGATACGTAGAAACACTCAATCAAAATCAAATCCCCCCCAACCACACCACCACAAACAACACTTGATCAACCATCCATATCTATTGATACTGGTCGAAATCTAGATCTAGATCTACGACAAACTGGATCTAGATCTATAGACCCACGAAGATCTGATCCACATAGTGAAAACAGACTTAGCTCTAGATCTCCACAACGTAGACCCAGCTTTAGATCTGCTACAGCACCACAAGAAGCAGATAACCCATACGGATTAGATCTACATCAACACTACCGCCTCCACCTTACATCAGACAGGCAGCTTCTACACTTACACCGACAACTGCCCCAAACCATGACAATATCAATATTGTTGTTCACAATACTTGGGGAATGACAAAGACATGCCATTTTTGTGACGCAAAATTGTGGCCCACAGAAACATCCTCACTATGCAAGTTAATTTGCACCCCCCCTTTTTTTACGAACTTTACCAGAACCTTTACACCAACTGTTTGTGGGGGATATTGCAGAATCTAGATGTTTTCGAAATAACATTCGAAGTTATAATTCAGCTTTCGCATTCGCATCACTTGGTGTAAATGAGGACATGTTACCGGCAAGGGTATACTGTTTTAGAGTAAGTGGCACTGTTTGCCATAGAATTGGTCATCTACAACCAAATACAGATGGAGAAAGACCTAAATTTGTACAATTGTACATTTATGACACTGGCAATGAAATAAAAAAAAAACAGACTGCATTGGAATCAACATTTAAAGTATGACGTGCTTCACACAATTTCTTCTGTTATAAATGGTGTGAATCCTTTCGTGTAGTTTTATAAAATGCTGCAAATCAAATTGAACAAGCAGGCGACCAAGGCAAATCTATTAAAATGGTACTTCGTGCAGATGTCTCTAAAGTCTCGCGTAGGTACAACCTTCCAACTGCATCCGAAGTAGCTCTCATTTTACTAGATGCACCTCAAAACTTTTTTGCCGAGAGGTATTATTTTATACCGTAAAACCGAAGACCACCCTCAGTCCAGCAGTGGTTATTACATGTAGGCAATGGCACAGAAGAAGTCCTCAACGATATTGGAGAGATGGCAATACAAATTCCAGCTGAGCTTTGCCAACCTGATACAGAAGCCCTCATCACCTCAGTTTACAATGACTTCAATGAAAATTACACTAAAGAAGAATACCTGTCCCAAAGAGTAATTTTAGCAACAACACATGAAAATGTGTAGCAAAAGTAATGAACTGAAATAATTGATTAAAAAGGGGAAGTGACCCCAATTAAAATATTATATTGAAATTTAGACAGAAAACAAGATAAATTGACATAACAAGAGACAATAAATAAGACAGACAACAGATCTCTTAGTATAATACTTTTATAACTCTGTTTCGGTTGTTTTATACCTATCTAAAAATGTATGCTTAGTAACCATAACTTTATTAGATACGCGAACCTATCGGCACTCATGTAATCTCTTATTACAACATAGTTGTAGCCATTGCTTTTGTTTTTGTTGTTGTTGTTGTTGTTGTTGTTGTATATCAATCCTGATTGTAGTATGATTAAATGCTAGATAATAATAATAATAATAATAATAATAATAATAATAATAATAATAATAATAATAATAATAATAATAATAATAATAATAATAATAATAATAATAATAACAATAATATTCGAAACATACTAATAATATGAGCAATCATCGATTCACATACATGTGCATACCCCTCTATATAAACACACACCCCCTCTTATACTCATACATACATACATACCTACACCAACCCATGCACCTGGTGATACATTATATGACTATAAATGTTTACATATATACAATAACACTCACAATATGAATAACACTTGTAGTAGAAACAACAATATCACGCTTTTTTCTTACTCACATATGCTTGGATATTCACGCACGCTCTCCATCCTTTTACCTTTTTTATCTATTCCATATCTGTATTTTTCTTTTTTCTTTTTTGCTTTAAAAAAGTTTTTCATTGAGGATCGTTTTCATTGGACGGGTCAAAATTTGACCTGAGGTAAACCTAGTAAAATTGTGTTTCCAGCAGAATAACCGTTGACCAAATTCTAATAAATAAGCTCTTGAAATAAGTTCATTAAAGTTGACACTCGGAAAACCTTTTTTTTCTTTTCTGGCTAGGTCCGCCACCTCAAATCTGTGTACCTTGACCCGACCTCCATGATTTAGATATGTGGAGGCCTGCTAGTTCAGCTCATCGTTGCAATTAAACTTTCCGTGTGTCTCATACGGCATGCGTGACTTTAACACGTGGCGCCAGACCTAATTAAAAGACAAAAGATTGGAAATGGCAGGTTAAGAATCAATGTAGACACAAGCCACGCCTTTATAACATTTGTCGAGCCTGTCTTTGAAATAGGACGTGCTCTCATCACAGACCTCACAGTTCATCCAACACGCGTCCACAACTTTCAGGGAGGAATTTTTTGGATGTGAATTTTTAATTTACAGCGTTGCTTGTTGGCCTTGAGATTTTCACACTTTCTCCCTCTGTTTCTGATTGTCTCGATCAAAACTAGAGCTCCCTGCACATGCCTGTAGCTACAAAAGGATCATATCAACATCAACTCTATTATGCTCAACAGAGGACAATGTCAGATTCGAGAGTCTCTTTAGCTCTGAATATGATTGGTCTCTCAGTGTTGCCAAAGCCTTCGTTTCTCTACTTCTCTGCAGTAGTTTTGACCCTACCACACAGACTGCATACATTGCAAGGTTTTTGTATGGATCATCAAATGAGTCATCTATGTCGAAATTCAATGATTCTACGCTTCTTAGAGGTTTTTGCCAAGCTTCCTGCTCACGAAGCTGCAATTTTGCGTACTAAACAAAGTAGTTAATCCTGTGAGCACAGTGTCCTCTCCAGTTCATCTTGTAGAGCGGTTGAAGTTCCCGAGATATCGCTACGGATAAACAACTTAGAGCCATGTGCAAACAGTTTCATCTCGTTGTATCAGATGTCTGGCAGATCGTTGAAGTATAGTATAAAAAGCCTTGAACCGGCAGCTGGTCACCGGCGCTGGCTTCGATTTTATTCCATTCACAATCACCCGCTTACTCTGCCTGCTCCTCAATAATTCCTGAACCTGGATCATTTCTTTATCCACATTGCTCGGATTTAGTCCTGCTCGTCAACAATGACTGAACACAGTCTTGTTCCTCAACAGTGCCATAGCTAGACTAGACCCTGTCCTACCCCCTCAAAAATGTCTGGACCCAGTTCTGTTCCTCAACAATGCCTGGACCCAGTCCTACCCCCTCAACAATGCCTGGACCCAGTTCTGCTCGTCAACAACAGCTAGGCTAGACCCTGTCCTACCCCCTCAACAATGCCTGGACTCAGTTCGGTTCTTCAACAATGCCTGGACCCAGTTCTTTTCGTCAACAATAGCTAAGCTAGACCCTGTCCTATCCCCTCAACAATACCTGAACCCAGTTCTGCTCGTCAACAACAGCTAGGCTAGACCCAGTCCTACTCTCTCAACAATGCCTGGACTCAAATCTGCTCGTCAACAACAGTTAGGCTAGACCCAGTCCTACCCTCTCAACAATGCCTGGACTCAGTTCTGCTTGTCAACAACAGCTAGGCTAGACCCTGTCCTACCCTCTCAACAATGCCTGGACTCAGTTCTGCTCGTCAACAACAGCTAGGCTAGACCCAGTCCTACTCTCTCAACAATGCCTGGACTCAGTTCGGTTCTTCAACAATGCCTGGACCCAGTCCTACTCCGTCAACAATGCCTGGACCCAGTTCTTTTCGTCAACAATAGCTAGACTAGACCCAGTCCTACCCCCTAAACAATGTCTGGACCCAGTTCTGCTCGTGAACAATAGCTAGACTAGACCCAGTCCTACCCCCTAAACAATGTCTGGACCCAGTTCTGCTCGTGAACAATAGCTAGGCTAGACCCAGTCCTACCCCCTAAACAATGTCTGGACCCAGTTCTGCTCGTGAACAATAGCTAGGCTAGACCCAGTCCTACCCCCTAAACAATGTCTGGACCCAGTTCTTCTCGTTAACAATAGCTAGGCTAGACCCAGTCCTACCCCCTAAACAATGCCTGGACCCAGTTCTTCTCGTTAACAATAGCTAGGCTAGACCCAGTCCTACCCCCTAAACAATGTCTGGACCCAGTTCTGCTCGTGAACAATAGCTAGACTAGACCCAGTCCTACCCCCTAAACAATGTCTGGACCCAGTCTGCTCGTTAACAATAGCTAGGCTAGACCCAGTCCTACCCCCTAAACAATGTCTGGACCCAGTTCTGCTCGTGAACAATAGCTAGACTAGACCCAGTCCTACCCCCTAAACAATGTCTGGACCCAGTTCTGCTCGTTAACAATAGCTAGGCTAGACCCAGTCCTACCCCCTAAACAATGTCTGGACCCAGTTCTGCTCGTTAACAATAGCTAGACTAGACCCAGTCCTACCCCCTAAACAATGTCTGGACCCAGTTCTGCTCGTGAACAATAGCTAGGCTAGACCCAGTCCTACCCCCTAAACAATGTCTGGACCCAGTTCTTCTCGTTAACAATAGCTAGGCTAGACCCAGTCCTACCCCCTAAACAATGTCTGGACCCAGTTCTTCTCGTTAACAATGCCTGAATCCAGACAAAAAGCGCACCTATGCTGTCATAATGTTGAGTGTTGAATTAGAAGTCTTTTGAGGCACAGAATAAAATGTTTTCTTGAATCCCATGTGATGTCAACGCTGTCTTTGTCACCAAGACGCACATTGTGTGCCCAGAATTAGACACATGTCACATCGATTAGTTGCGTGACACCGGATTCTCGGGTAAACAGCTGCGCTGTTGCTTAATGATGAATTGATTTTCTTTCAGGATCATGGTGACCTTTTCATAGATGAGTTTCTCCATCACTTTGCAATGTATTTACATAAGGCTAACTGGTGTAGTGGCTAAAATCCATGTCATAAATAAACTGCCCTCCCTCATCAAAATAGACTGCCGCTCTGAAGGCTTAATTATCTTTAACTCTAAGAAAATGTTTAGAACAGAATAATCTAGAACAAACGAAGCCACCTTAGAGATTTATGAACTTTCGTAGATTGCCCCATACGCTTGCAGGACTGGTGATACCAGCGTAACATATGCAGATCAAGCATGTACCATCATCATACTGCTCTCACCATTTGTGACCATCTCAAAGCGGAAGGGGGAAAAGGGTTAATGATGAACATTCGAAGCCAAAGTTGAAAAAAAAAGTTGTCTTATGGTAATTTTCAGAGTAATAAAGTGTATCCGTTCTCTAGCTCCCCAAAAATGAATGAACAATTTTCTCTATCTCCTGTTTCACATACTCGTACTTATTAACTTGCGAAATTTCATGTCTGTGCTTTCGTCCCCAAAAGTTTAGTTTGCAATAATGAATTGTTTTAAAGAAGGAAAAAAAAACTTTGTTTTTTTTACTTTTAGTTCTTTCATTCAATTTAAATCCTTTATCTTTAATATTAACGTGACTGTCGAAAGTTAAAGTTTAGGGTGTACAAAATGGTAGCAGAAATTAAACCCGTCTACATTTTAAATATCTTTATCTCGGTCCCTTCTTCTTTTAATTTCTTCTTCATAACAAATTCATGAGCTACTAAGTGTGCCAGACAGATGGAAGCCTTTGTCCAGTCTCTCCTGTGATTGACCAGTCAGTAATCACAGTTCGTTTCCCTCGAGACCTGGTACGTGGCTTCTCTTCGGTAAAAAAAATCTTTATCCGCTCTAAGATGGTCACAGTAGTAGCCGAGAATACGATCGAACACTGTCCAGCTAGATTCTGCGATGATCTCTCTCGAATCAACTTTGGTAAACTTGGCCAGTCATGGGATTTCTGACACTTTTAACAGCTTCCTAGCTGAAGATGTGAGAAAATCATATTATTAGTCTCCTAAGTTTGAGATGTTAAAGTATACTTTACAGGCTTATGGGCGTGACAGTGGACATAGTTCCTAAAATCTTGCCAGTAAAGCTCATGTGGCGCTCGCCTGGGAATTATTTTGAGTCAATTTTGTGAGGAATGGACTTTCGGTGAAAATACAACGGTGTCTCATGTGGCATTTAAGAAAATAAAAACCGGGTCAGTTCTGAGAAAGCTCTTGTTTTAGAAAGTACTACGTGCATGACCAACGCGCGCGATGTTGGTATAGAGACACGGAACAAGGACGCAAATCTAGAGTAAAGTATGGCATTACACACAGTCATCAACTACAAAAAATCAAAATTGCGGTATTTTGGGTCTGACCAATCCCTTAAGTCTCTAGATTGTTCATAACGCTAACGATTCTCCACCCCATCATGTTACAAGTAATACTGAAGACGGTCTGTACTGAGTTTAACTTTATATAACTCTGTGAACTGCCTTTCCTTGCTATCGTTCCATCAACTGCATGGGTATGGAAAAATAAGTAGCTCTTAAGAGGCAAAGAGCTTTGACATAAAGTATTTTAATGTCTTTTCGATATTTCCGATTTTATATTTGCAAGAGAACATATTTGGTGCCTTTCGACTCGTGTGAATTATATTATGTGAATTCGAAAAAAATTTAAAGTAAATTTTAAAGTAACAGTAATAAAATGCAAAGAAATGCAGTGATAGATAAAATCAATGGTCTTGCCGCGTTCCCTAAATTCATGTTTTCAATCAACGTGCCGACGATTGTTTTTGGTTGGAAGGAGGATAACTCGTTTTTTAGTACTTTAGCGTGGAAAAGGGGGTGGAGGAGAGGGGTGACCCACGATAAGCCCAAGGACTGAACAAGAGATCTGACTATTATGGAAGCTCCCATATTATTCTGATCTCTGCATGTGAATCATAGGAAGTCGCTTTTAAACTAAATATATCATTTGTTCAAAAAGAACATTTTATGATGGTCAATAGACCGAAAAAAATTCTAAGGTAGTTTTTTTCCACTGTGTGTGAATTTAGGCAATTTAAGAGAAAAGGCATATATATTTATGCCCGAGAGAGCGAGAGAGCGAGAGAGAGAGAGAGAGAGAGAGAGAGAGAGAGAGAGAGAGAGAGAGAGAGAGAGAGAGAGAGAGAGAGAGAGAGAGAGAGAGAGAGAGAGAGACAGACAGACAGATAGACAGACAGAGATAGAGAGTGGCAGTTAGTTGGAAAGACCTAAGCAATCACAGATGAGGGACAGAATGATTAAATCAGGGAAATAGAGTAAGTTTGAGAGGTGTAAAATAATAGAGCGAGAGAGAGAGAGCGAGACAGAGAGACAGAGAGACAGAGACAGAGACAGACAGACAGACAGACAGAAAAAAGGAAGAAAATGGAGAGAGGAGAAAAAGGGAGGCTAAGAAAACAGGGAGAGGGCAAGGGGAGGGGGGGGGGGAGAGACAGAGAGAGAGAGAGAGAGAGAGAGAGATGGTATGTGTGTGTTTATTTAAGACAGATGTAGGTCAAATATCTATAAGTTCACAGTGATGTACGATGTAAATCTCATATAATTGTTCTAAATATAAAGTGATAGATATAAGGGCCATATAAAAGCGTGCACAATGCTAGGTCTAATCTGGAAAGCGAAAGAACAATATGTCGGTATATGCAAGACAGATTAACCACAAGTTATCAATTAATTTTTTTTATGTGCAGCATTCAACGTCGCAACGCCCCCCGGCGACAGCAAAGAATCAATACATATTCAGCCCAGGCGCTAAATAGTAGTATAGGTAGACAAAAGCCTTTTCAACCGAATATGTTCTATCAACATAACCAAGGTAAAATGTTTAATGGACCATTATTAGGCAGTGCCTTACACAAGGCAAACAACTTTTAAAGCACCTTATGTTTGACAGTAAAAATGCAGAAATGTTTTTTTTTCTCCAATTTATTCCCCTCATCTTGTCCCACACCATTCTACAAAACCTATGAAAATATCCGATTTGTGCATGTCAGGAAATAACGAATGATGGCCCATTAAAATATCCCTGTCGGTCTAATACGTATTAACAAAAGAAGCGAGGACGCGTATTTTGATTTGACAAGAGGGTAAGCAATTACTTAAATTTTCACGTAGCTCTTTGTTTTGCTTTAGTGCATAGCATGGATGGCAAGCTTCGGCATAAGATCAAGACAGAGAGATAAGCCCACGCAGAAATGTTAAAATATTTTTGCTTCTCTCTGCCCTTACTCTAACAGGGATATAACAAGTGACAAGAAGACTTAAAACTCTCTCTTGACTTGATATGGTCTGCTTCACATGAGCTATTTGCTGAATATTTCGCTTCCTTGATAGCCATTGCAACGATATGATATTGTTTCGCAACGAATTCAAATGTTTGTGGTAGGAAAAATTTTACTTTCAAATGTTGTTGATATTATATAAAGAAATGATTTTTTTAAAACAATTTAATAACAAAGGTTATATAAAATCATATTCGCTAAAGACCAAGATATTACAAACTGATTTCAGCCAATATAAACTTATTACAAACACTAACTTTTAAACTCATATTTAGAAACTTTATGGAAAAGGACTGGTTGCTAGATCATAATATAATTACACGCTGAGCTATAGCTGGGGCTACCGGCTGCTAAAGTAAACCTCAGCTCTACTATTGTAATTTCTCTACCTACGCCCTTCTACACGGTCGATAAATGCTCCAGCAACTCAGAGGCTGGTAGCACTGGTTTTTATGATCACATATTTTTTGTTTTGTTGAATGTTAAGACGTAAAACTTTTCAACCGCAGCAGACTGCCAATGTTTATGAAGAAGGCAAGTCAAAGCTTTAGGAGACTAGCTGGTCTTTTATTCCTTTGCATAAAAAAGCCCCACTCTGTCTGGAACCACCGTTACTGGTGGACTGGGTTTGTAGAACAATGTGAGAGTCAATCGATCAATGAATCAATCATGATCATAAGGCTTTTCGAGTTTTATGATTCAACTTATTGCCATTAACGAGCCGTTTTCTAATCAAGGATCCTGTTCAGAGATTCCGACACGGTGGCATAATCATTTCTGTATTCGACAACAAATCTGCAAGGTTAATTTCTCTGCCGCGCAATGGTCCCTTTATAATTTTATCTTTCAGAAAGGAGACCTTCTTTCTTCATGTCCGATTAGAATCAGCCTGAGAGCTGTAAGGATCGGGCTGCTAGCAACTGCCTTTGAATGCACAAGTTGAAAACCCCGTTCTCCGAACGGTGCCAGTTTGGAGTGCCTGGGTTGCGTGTATATATTAAATAGGCTTGATAGGCCGAAAAGGACTTGATATCTATCCTTTCACTCAGACGATCCAGATTTATGCCTCCATTTTTACCTACAATATAAATATCTCGACAAGTCTTAATCTAAACACCAAATTAGCATGCAGAACTTACATCTTTTTGGAATACAGACCGATTCTGTCCTTTCCCAGTTTGTTTTTAGGTCCTTTTAAACGCTTATTAGAAAGCTGTGAATTTTCGCATTGAGTGCATAAAAGTCACTGCCTTGCTGAAATTCTTAGCCATGCAGTTATTTACACCTACATGATATTACATGTTTAAAAAAATCTGTATTTAGATTTGGAGTAAACAAAATAGTTATTTTAAGCCTAAAAGTTTTCTGAGTCTAAATGTAACTATCTAGATTTAGAATCTATGTCCAAGCAACTTTATTAGACTCTTTATTAGATCTCACACTATAACATATAGATCTAGATCTATTCCAGACGGTTTTAGATCTACTGCCGCCTAAATCGAATGCGTACTTTCAGTTTCATTCCTGCCATCTGTGCCCAGCTGTCCTTACAGGAATTAGTTCGCATAATTCTACCTTTTTCTTTTAAAAACATAATAATCACATTTTCGCCTTTAATTAAAAAAAAAAACAAAAAAAAACATTCTTTTGTTGAAAAATAATATACCACTCCAATCTTTAGAGCAACTTACAACTTTATGCCAAATTTGACGTTCCTAGTTAGTCGAGAAATGCTCAATTAGATGGTGCTCACTTTTCGCCTAGCTCCACTATATATAGACAAGCTGTAAACCCCATTCTACAAACGGGACCATAGCGTCCGAGACTGGGGTGCGTGTGCGTATTAAATAGTCTCATAAATGGTCTTGATATCTATCCTTTTACTCAAACAATCCAGATAATTATATACCTCAACCTACCCATCTTCACCTAGAACCTAGATATATCGATAGTTCTTATTAGAAACACAAAATTTAGATAAAGGATTTAAATCCTTTTGGAATAAAGGACATCGACAAATTCTATACTTTCCAATTATGTTTTAGTTCCTTTCCACCGCTTATTAGAAAGCTTTGAATTTTCGCATCAAGTGCATAAAATGCACTGTCTTGTGGGAATTCTTAGCCGAGCAATATTCAAACTACATTATAATGAAAGTGTTTAAACAAATTTGTGAGCCTAAAAGTAAAATCTAGATTTCTCTAGTAACTTTTTATTTCAGTCTAGCTGCTGTAAACATTTAGGCCCTTGATCTGGAATCTATGTCGAAGTAATATTTTAGATTCTTTACTTAGATTTTACACTACATAGACCTAGATATAGATCTACTCCAGACGGTTTTAGATCTGACGCCGCCTACATTGTGTGCGTGCTTTCAGTTTCATTCCTGCTATCTCTGCCCAGCTGTACTTGCAGGAAATAGTTCACACATTCGTTTTTTTTTATTCCTTTTAAGAAAATAATAATCACATTTTTGCCTTTAATTAAAAAATATATTATTTTGCTGAAAAATAATATTACAACTCCAATCTTTAGGCCAATTTACAACTTTATTCCGAATTTGACGTTCCTAGGTGTTCTAAAAATGCTCGGTTAGATGGTCCTCATTTTTCACCTGTCTCCATTATATATAGATGAGCTGGGAAAAATTTTTAATCTGAGGTTTATGGCAAAATAATTAGATTTTAATTATGTGGATTTATAAGTTTGTCAATTTCAAGTCAAATGATGTTCAGTCGCTCATGTTGGCTTAGAAATCTAGAAAAAGAAATACATGGCAAAATAATATATTTTAGAAAATGAAATTTGTGAGAGACAGAGACAGAGACAGAGACAGACAGACAGAGACAGAGAGAGACAGAGAGTGAGAGAGATAAAATTCTAAGATTTCAACATGTTCTACTGATGATTTTAATTTATTCTTTACTTTCGACAGAAAAGACTGGCATGAAGGACATTAAGCAAAGATAAAAAAAAAAAAAACCGATTGAATTCTTTTCTTCTTTCCCCAGCAACAAGCGAGCTGATTCCTGTATCCTAGATTAAGTTCGACCCAAGTTAAGACTGCAACAAAGAAGACAAAGAAAGGACAACAGTCCTTTGCAACATGCACGTATCGATTTGGCCTGAAATGTTTGGTTGATAACAGAAAGGATTAACAGCCATACATCTTATTATAATTTTTCACAAAATCAAGCTGGATAAGTTGATTTCGACCCCCACCCCCTCATGCATAGACCGCATTAAAACATTATTATCTTCAACAAGGCTTGGTTCTAGATAAAAAGCGCAAGCATTCGAATTAAATCAAAATTGTATCTAATTGTACACAAAGCTTCATTTAGATAAGCGGCTTGTTCTCACATCGTGTCACAACGACTTTGTGAAGTGATCTCTCTAGAGACAGGCAATATATGCCCAGACATGCCTAGACTGTACACGAGAATCTAGATGCTTATTTTTTTTTATTCTTCTTCTTAATTTGGTTTGTTTTTATTTTGTTTTGTTTCTCTCACTGTGTGTGGTTTTTTTCCCTTTGCCCTAGCATATAAAGACGGCTCGAAATAAGATTTTATCATCTAGTGTGGTGAATACATTTGTGTGTGTGTATGTGCTGCTTATGGCTTACGTTAAGGAGGACTGTGGCCCACTTAACTCAAAGTGCTGTATGTGAAGAAAGAAAAGCATCGAGGCCTTGTCAAATGTATAGACCACCTCAAGAGCGCCAGCCACACAGAGTCACAGTTACTGGGATTGATCCTACAAGCCGTAATCGCTACAGTTTTCAATGAAAATTCACCAAGCGTTAGATCTAGATTCAAATTAGATCCATACTTGCATTGTGCGGCTCTCAGGTGTTTTGCAGCTGCTAATGGTTTTCAACAAGTTTGAAATATTTTTGTATTTCCTCTTAAGGCAGTTAAGTTGTGACATAGTTTTAAGGCGAACGGTAAGCAACTAAATGCTGCGATGATACAGCGTCCAGCTCCCTCACTATGTTTTCAACCCCGTTACTCCAACAGGACTATTTCAAGGCTGTGGTTACCTTCATTTGTCTATTACTGATGGCAGACGCTAAAACTTTCGAAAAGTTGGATTATTCTATGTATCCTGCAAGAGTTTGTAGCTTGTTGAATTCGAATTTTAACATCACCTTGATAGCTATGAAGGGGATCCAGGAACTTGACACGATTGTTTTGACTTCTGATATGTCCGGAATCAAAGTTATTGGTGACTGTGAGTTTTACATGGGGCTCGTGTGGCCAAATGGTGTAATATGGCGGATTACTGAATACAGTCCTGTTTATGAATTTACTGTATCGTTTATACCTTATAAAGTCTTCAGTCATGTGACTCGATCTTCACATCTCAAAATCTATGACAATCCTAAAAAAGCAAGATTGTCGACAAAATACTCGTCCTATAAATGTACAAAGGAGGAAATCCTGAATTATGTGGGAGGCTCGTCGGAGGAGATAACGTACAAGGTCCAGGTGGCGGTCACAGACATCCAAGTCCAGATCACAAACGTGTGGTATGACCAGTTCAGCTCGACGGTTTGCGAGTGCGGGGTAAAACCCTGGTTTCCTATCATAATCATAGGAGAGTCAAGTTTCCCTTCAACCTATTGGCAGTTATTTCTTTTAATTTTGGCAGCTGTAACATTTATGGTAATCGGTGCCGTCGCGACATTCCTCACTCTGCTTAAACTTGTGAGAGTGAAACGGAAAAGACGTCTACTTAGAAAGCTGTGTGGGTTTAGGAGAGGCAAGAAGAATGATTGCTGGCAGTGGACTAACATGCGATGATAAAGATTAGGCGAAAGATTGTAGGCAGTGAACTATTATGTATTGTCAGAGATTAGACTCAAGACTATAAGCAGTGAAGTATTATGTAATGATGTGATATTGATTGGATTTATGACCGTTGGCAGTCACGTAGACTATGTAATAACACAGACTACACTAAAAACTATTTGCAAGTGAATATCGTGCAACTGTCGAAACCAAAAGATCTACAGAGGGTACCGAGAAATGGGAATAAGAGTGACAGAGAAAAACAAGACTTCTGCTCCTTCTTTACACTTTGTCAAAACCTCATTCAAGCATACACGACAGCATGAATCAGCTGTCAACGTTGGCAACAAATCTTTCCATGGATTCTGGCATTCACCAGTTTCGATGCTCTCACGCTGTAAGTTGTTTACCAATGCTAATTCAGGTCACCCGGGCAACTCGAGAGGTCACGGATAGGAAAGTTTTGCTTTGGGAAGCTTTTTACCGTTTGTGATGGCTGGACAGTGTACATGAAATCTTCACTCTTTGTGAAATGATATTTCTAAAGGTATGTTTTCACGAAGCGATTTGCAGCTAGCAAAATCATTCCACAAAATTCTCTGACGTCACGGGCAGCAATCCGTATTCTGTGTGATTTGTGGCAAAAAGCATTTAGTTGAAAGATTTGCCAGGTTCTCAAATTGCAAGCAATTGCATTTTGTGGAATGACTAGTTAAGTTGCAAATGGTTCGTGTAAACATGTTATTATACATGTAGAAGGCTTGGAAACAGAAATGACGTTTAATTATGAAAGCGTTGAGTTTATCAACTATTATTTCAAGGACGGCTCGCATAACTGGAAATCTATAAAAAAGATCTTGTGACAAGAACTACGTTTCGCTACCTTTACGTTTCTTTCACTTTGAGTGTCAAATGAGATAGTTAGACCGGATAATTCTTCACAACTTTAAAAAGTATGTGCTAGTTCTATGTCTCGTGGTTTTATCATTTATCGCTTCTGAGTAAAGGATCTATGTGCAAAAGTTCTATACCACTGTGATACAATGTATGCCTCACTATACAATGAATGATCGTAAAAGGAAGAAAAGTCTATGTAAATTTGTCACTGTGTTTCTATCATTGTGCATCTGATCTCGTGTAGTTATGTGTATAATGATAACAAATATTATGTATCATTGTGGAAATGGTACATGTACATTTTGACTACTTTTGATCTCTTGTGTATATATTAAAAGATATACAAAAAGACAAATACCAACGATCTATGAAGAAAGATTTTTTCACTTCTCTCTAGAAGAACAACATGAAGATACTCTAAGATATTTTCTAGCAGGCCAGTCCAACCATTGTCGAGCAAAGCTGCAAGATAAGTCTCTTGACATGAGGTTAATTTTTTTTTTTTTTTTTTGGTTTGGTTTTTTTTTTACATATCGTTCTTAGATATGTATGCACTAATGCAGGCTCCACATGTAGCAATACAGCTTAACCGAAGCGTATCTTGGAAGATGACAAATCTCTCATGTGATATATGAATAACAACGGGCAGAACTGATCCGGATCAGTTTGTCACAAAATACATGTGATTTAATTTCGCGTTGTATTCGCCCATCAACACTTTTGTTCATTTTATGGCTGTAACAACCTTCTTAATTTTTTTTTTAGGATAAATGTTATTCTTGCTTTTATCATAATGAAACACGATCTTTTTTCCTTCACGTATTAGTTGCGGTGTGTTATTTTGAACTGCTCCCCTGAAATAATTTTATTCTCTTGAAAAAGATTGTATGAAAAACTAATCATATCATATTAGAAAATAGATCGAAATGAGTGATATTTTAGAACAAGGAACTCTGAATTAGTAGAGAAATGTGTTTATAAGTATTGATAAATTGTTCTAACTATAATAATTTACTATGGACATTTTACCTTATCCAGCATTATGAAACTGAGAAGAAGGATAAAATGTAAGAAGGGGAAACGTAGCTGGAGAGAGGAGAGATGTTGAAAAAGAGAGCAAGACAGAAAAGGAAGAGAGTGTTGAAAGGAAGAAGAGAGAGAGAGAGAGAGAGAGAGAGAGAGAGAGAGAGAGAGAGAGAGAGAGTAAGGATGACAGAAGGAGAATGGCACTGAAAAGAGAGAGATAGTGAATTGAGAGAAGAGTGAATAAAAGAGAGACAGAAAGATCGAGAGAGAGAGAGAGGGGGGAGAGAGAGAGAGAGAGAGAGAGAGAGAGAGAGAGAGAGAGAGAGAGAGAGAGAGAGAGAGAGAGAGAGAGAGAGAGAGAGAGAGAGAGAGAGAGACTAAGAATGAGACCGACATAAATATTGAGTAACAAGGTGTGCGTATCAATTTGTTATCAGATTACCTTTCAGACAGACTGGTTCAGATATAGGTTCTTGCTCAGAGTGGTGGGATTATCAGTTTTTGTACTGATTAGTACAGATCAAGAGTTTGTGTTCGAGACTTTACCAGAGATATTAGTGGGACTGTCGGTATGTTTGGTTGACTGTACCTAGCTAGTTCGCCAGTTGCTTTGTGGTATAGACTGCAGCTGTCTCGTTCACTCATTACACTATAGTTATTCTGAGTGGGGGCCAACGAAAAGCCAGTAAAATAGATAAATTTGAAAAGAAAAGATCGATAGTTTTGTATCTTACTGATTCTCCTCTACATGAATTGGCTGATAAGAGCTTATTATTTATTCAAGATATCACACAAAAAGGGCTTTCCATGCAAAAAGCTATGTTATCACGGTTCATGACAGACTGGGCTTAAAAAGGCTCTCATTTAATTAATCAGTCAATGAATGAATTAATCTATTTTCATACTGCCTTTACAAATCAAGAGCAGCATTGAGTTAATAAACATAACAGAGAAAATGAGGAGTATATTGCATTTCATTTTAAAACGCTACCTAACAATTAAATTGTTGAAGACTTGGCATCCTACATTTCCTTACAACTGAAATGTAGATTGAGAAAGTTCAATTACCGGTATGAGTGAATTTGATGTGTGTAAACTACAGCTGCTAGTATTGTACGGTTCTTAGCGCTACCTGCTGTACTAATGTATTCCTCTTAACTCTGTATATAAAGGAAACCTATTGATATTTTTGTTATTTGTTCGGAGAACTTCATTGGTCATTATTTTTTTATTACATTGTGTATACATCAAAAATTATATTTTGTATAACTCACATGTTCTATGCTTGTTGGAAAAAAAAGAGCAAACCATGTACATCTGTAACAAAAAAAATGCTCATTTACAAGACTTTTCCAAAGCATTTCACATTTGTGCTACCTTTATTGATTACAGGATTCTTGCTTTACGTGTTAACACATTTAAGATGTGAAGACATAGTAATTTCAACTTATCGGACAATCCCTCATAACAGTGAGCAGCGCTTTATGTCAAAACTTTACCTCAGACTGTAAAAAATGTACTTACCGAACTTTGCTTGATTTATGGCACACCTGGTTTTGATTATTATTATTATTATTATTATTATTATTATTATTATTATTATTATTATTATTATTATTATTATTATTATTATTATAATTATTATTATTACTATTATTATAATTACTATTATTATTATTATTATTATTATTATTATTATTATTATTATTATTATTATTATTATTATTATTATTATTATTTTTATTATTGTTATTATTATTGTTATTGTTATTATATTATTATCATCATCATTATTATCATCATTATCATCATCATCATCATCATCATCATCATCATCATCATCATCATCATCATGATTATTAATATTAATATTATCATTATCATTATTATCATTGATATTATTAATTATTATAATTTTTAAGGAGGGCAATCGTTCGTTCTTCATATAGCATTTAAAAATCCATCCGTCAAAACGGAAAAAAAATCAAATCGCACCATCATCAATCGCTTGGAAACAGTATTTTTGGAATGTTATATTTTTAAACATTTTTTATCTAAAACCCACAATAGTCATGCAGTCATGCAATTAACTTTGCAGTGGGAATAATGACGTAATTCAAAATGATTAATTTGAATGATTGCCATCGGCGCAACCTCTATCTCCACTTGTCCTGCCTAGACTTCAAGTCGACTCATGGGGCTCGAGGCGCCAATTTGTTGAGGAAATTTATTGAAAAAAAAAACGTCATTTGTTTCACCCTGCGGCGATACAGCAAAAAATAGACTCTCACAGAATAACGTTTTGCTTCGAGTTTCAGGACACGCTTAATATTTTTAGAAATTGTATGGCTATAGAGAGCACTTCACTGTAAAGATATTTTGAGAAATTATGGGATGCTGATTTGGATAAAAATAATTTGTACTGGTTTTATTCATTGCAGCATTCTCGGAAAGCTGTTTTATTTTTCACATTTAATTTTATTTTTACTTCTCAAATGACAAATCTTGCCGTTTTCACGCGTCATTTAGAAAGAACAAAAACATGGAACATCTACGTGTCAAAGGGAGAATGAATTAAGATATCAAAGGGCAGAAAGAGTAAAAAATTTTATCTTGTTTTTTGCTCTTCTTTATTTTTTTTTTCTCTTGTGATTTATTTCTTAATAGCCTTATGAGGAATGTTTTTCTTTTACGAGTTTAATTATCCGACTGTCCATCTAGCAACTACTGTGCGTCGGGTTGTCTCACTTGTATGGAGAAAACTACATGTATTTAAGAAAAGAGGCTAACCGCCGCTACCAATTGCCACTAGAAGAGGGTCTGCATTTACCCTATTTAGTGGCTCAAACCTTCAGATCAACCTGTGCTAAAAGCCCCCGGCCCAGAGAAGCTAATCATTAAGCACTGGATCTTGTTAAATTCTTCTCTATCTATGGCTCAAAGAAATTTTATTCTCTTCTGCCTTACGACTACTTAGTTCTTTATGTCCCCCAAAGCTGCTAGAAACATGCTCCAGGCTTTCCTCTAAGACCCTAGCGCAGACCCAAGTGCTAAAGAACCGGATACTGTAACGAAGCCTATTATGACATGGCTTCTAGCAAGACGCAGTTGTTAGTATCCATAGCGACGGGTCACGAGCGACTTCCACTGTACCGCACAAAAGTTATGCAAACCGGTGTGCTCTATATGCTAATCTGGGGCAGCTATGAAATTCTCATATGCAGAGAAAAAAACGCGAGAATGTTTAATTCTGATGACGATTGTTGGTTTTATCTTAAAATACTCGTGAGAATCTTTTTCTTCGCTTGATCTTTAAACTGCCTTCTCATTGATATTAGAAATTCAAGTTTGATTTTGATGTTCTATGAAATAATAAAAATTTGCACAATCTGTAAAACTGTGCGTCCCTCTTAGATTCATGGATATATGTGTGGTGTTTTGCTAACAAAATTATTTTTTTCAAAGGTGTTATGATAAATTTAAAGTCAGAATTTCTACTGCTGGCAAGGGAAGAAACTAGTCAGAAATTTCTCAAGACAGAAAGCTCTACACACTGTCAAGAGTACCTGAATATCTGAGGTACACAAACTCTTAACTTTTTTTTTATTATCATTATTTCGGATTGATACAATGCACCCACTTCAAGTTATCCGAGGTGGGGACTAAAGCGATAAGTTAGGCAGAATTGCATGATGGGGCCCTGAACTTCCCTCATCAACCCCTTTACTTATTCATTCTCTATGATGTCTTTATTCCCCCCCCCCCCTCTCTGAGTAAGTATCTCTGTTTGTCTTGTCTGTCTCTCTGTCTCTGTCTGTCTGTCTCTGTCTGTCTGTCTGTCTGTCTGTCTCTCTCTCTCTCTCTCTCTCTCTCTCTCTCTCTCTCTCTCTCTCTCTCTCTCTCTCTCTCTCTCTGAAGCTTTAACATTAGGCCGAGAGGTCTATGTAACGGGCCGATTACTTTAAAAACCTTACAAACTGTGAAACTATCAAGCGTTTCAAACAGAATAATAGCTATGTGCTACATGTTTTAAAAACATGAGAATATAATTATATAAGACAAAGATAAGAAATTAAATAATTAAGAACTGGTGTTGAAAAATCAAGCAAGAGAAATGATATATAATTTCGTTTCTCTTGCATAACTTTCATTTTGCATTATGTTTTTATAATGCTATATTCTATGAAGAAAATGCTAAACCAGTTAGAAGCAAACAAAATGTATCAATGTTTAAAATATCTTTTTTTTAGACCAGTTAAATATATGATGTCAGTTTCAATTTTGCCCTAATTAGAGATTAAAAATTAAAGCGTGAAAGGTATCTGCCGTCCAGTCTTAATGAATCTCATATTGCCCATGTATCATATTTCAAGTCGTGATATTTGGCTCGAAGCAATTTCTTTGGCTTATTAGTGGCGAAAGTTTCATGGCATTTTCTAAAAAACATATATATTGCACTTTTGTTCTTTTGAAAAACATGTAGTAAGAAAAAGAAAAGTTTATCTCCTTTCAATTTCCCATGCCGACAAGACTAATTAAGACTGGTTTTGTTTTCGGAATAAAAAAAATACATTTTACACTTTTTAACTTGTTTCATAATGAAGGCAGCCGGAAGAGAAAGCGATTATTTAATACTAGATGGCTTGGTCTTTGTTAAATTATAATTTATATGAGCGTGGCTATTGATAGTTTTAGATTTAGATTTCTCAATGAACGAGCTGAAAGTGAATGGTTCACGGCCTTTACAAACGAGAATATTTCTCTAGAAAGAAGAGAGGTCTACAAATTTGTTAAAACAAGAAACAGAAACTTAGTGGACATCGCCCTTAATATCTTTAATTTTCCTGCAAAACTTGACGTAAAAGTTGTCAGAATTTTTTTTTACATCTTCATTGTCCACACCTTTGCTAGCAACGTCCGTAAAGATTCGCAAAGATTTCTTGCTTGAGTGGCAAAAATATAAAAGGGAAAATGCTAAAGAACAGGACCTGAATTGTAAAGAGAGGCAATTAGATCTCTCGGTTATTTTTGCTCTCAAACGAAACCTAGGAGCTCTGTAACACTCCACTATTGGTAGCGATTCCCGCGATGACCATTATCAAGAGACTTGTCAAGTGGTAGCCTTTTGTTTGGTAGTTTTACTCCTAAGTTCTTAGGCTGGCTATGTTATTGTATTCTTGTCACACTATTTCGTCTTTAATCTTCTTTGAAAACTCTAGTGAAAACCCGAGGTCTCCGGTGCCATTTCAGCCTCATTATCACCCCTCTATGCTAACCATGTTCATTCTGACAGTTAGGAAACATGAAGTAAGCTAAAGGGTTATGATATTTATTTTTTGTTTGCTTAGCTAGACCAGAACCTGTCCTTTGCTGTGTCTGGTGCTGTTTTATTGATCTATGGTCGGCATTAGCGCGAAAAGATGGAGATTGCTACTGGTTACTCTCAAATCCAGAAGTATTGACAAGTTTTTGAATGTTAATTTGTCCAGTAACCGCTATATGACGGTTACGATTAGTTGTCATATATGCGAAGAGCGTTTAAGATAATGGCCAACCCTGATATCAGAAGAGTTTAATTATAAATAAAGATACAAAATAAGAACATTTTGTGTTTAGTAAACCAAAACATATTTCGTACACAAGAATTATTGGTTAAGAAAATCTGTCATATTTTAATCTTCCTTTTTCACGAAAGCTCTTGTCATGGCAAAATGATGTATATTATCATTTAATAAGATGGATATATGTATACTTGATACTGAAAAAATCTCTAGTTTTGCCTTGATCCTAGGATGCTACAGAAAAAAAAAAGAAAAGAAATCAGACCAAGAGAAACAGACATTGACCTTGCCAAAACCTAGATTTTAAACGAGGAAAAGAAAACATTGAAGACGTTCTCTAGGTTTCGCTCAAGCTGGAACAAAAATTAATTCAAATCCTGTTCTTCTTCGACAAAGTCTTTTGATGGGCTTTGAAGCCGTAGAAAACCGCAGCTCTGTAGCGAAGAGAATATTCCCACAGCAATTTAACGGCCGTTTTGTGATGAAAGACGACTTTGAGATGGCTGCCCGTCATGAAACGGTCTTCAGATTATTAATTTTGAAGTCCATTAACAAGTTTTATTTTTTGTACCAAGAAACAGATTCACAGATAGAAAACCTTTTTTTTCCCTTTCTTTCTCGTTCCCACCACATTATTCTACGGAAATGCCGCGCACAATTGAAAAGCATCTTCTGTCAAGGAGAAAGTGAACTCCACACCATGGACAATGAAAACTTCGTCATTATCTAGAAAACAAATTTTAGCAGACGTCTTCATGAAAAAGAAAATTGTAAAAAAAAAAAGAAAAAAAAAGTAGTGACACAGAAAATGAAATGAAAATGTCTAGAATTGCTCGTGGCAATGCTTCTGCCTGTCACTCTCTACGGCTTCTCTAGGATAATTATGTTGACTGTTCTTTGAGCGAGATGTCATAGCAGAGCCAGCGACAAAGCTATTATTGTCAACCTAGTATGGATTCTGGTAAACTATTAAGCTAAATTGTTAGGGTATCTTTGATAGAGCTACAGGGAGAGAATGAATGGAACATACATCTCTGAATTCACCTTGTATTAGTTCAGACTATCAGAATCCCCACGCCCCCGAAAACAACAACAAATCTGATTTTTCTGATTTTCCCGGCAGGTTTGCTGTAAATCTTAAGACTAACTTACATCCATTCAGTGTCTCCCTGGCACGAAGAAATGATCACACCAGGTTTGCCTCGTCCATCTCAAATCGAGTTTGTTAATGGGAAAAAAAGAAAAATGGTGAAGAATTTTAAAAGGAGCAGAGACGTCAGAGAAAGCGAGAGAGAGAGAGAGAGAGAGAGAGAGAGAGAGAGAGAGAGAGAGAGAGAGAAAGAAAGAAAGAGAGAGAGACAGAGAGAAAGAAAGAGAGAGAGAAAGAGAGATAAAACAAAAATCCCATAAATAAACGAATACAAAAAATTGAGATAAAACACATCAAATATGCATACTTTGTATTCATGGCATCAAAAGTATTCAAAATGGATTAGGATTCGGAACTGATTAGACAAAAAAAAACCTTAGATCCGTTGAAGATTAGCTTTCCTTTCAGATGACATGCAATGAGGATTATCACATTCTGAACTATTCTAAGTCAAAAGTGTTGGTTGTTACCACTTATACTCGACACACTGCTAACAAGGGAGCAAAGGAAAAACTGGATCAACCAGTCTCCGCTATTTCATGTTTGATTAGCACAATAACTATAAACTAATAAAAAATCTAAGCCTTGAGGAAATGAGATTTCACAAACTAAGAGTGATGTTGCGCGCATGCGCATTTAGTAACAGTGTGGAGCTGTTCTCCAATCAGAAGCATTTTAAGTAGATGTTGACAGTTTCACTATTTTGGTTGAAGAGTATTTTTCACTGCTTGGGGCGTTTTATGATTGTCGTGCTTTTTTGTTTTGTTTTGTCTTGTTTTGTTTTTTCTTTTTTCAATCGACTAGATTTTGCGCGTCTTTGGGCATTAATGAAAGCATCAGTGATTTTTGGATGTTTGGGATCCCTCTGTCAAAACCCTCGGCTAGAATGCCGATTAATGCTGTTTGTTTTGATAAGATTTCGAAGACCTGACCAGAAGGGTAATACTGTTAATTATTTCTCTGCTACGCTAATCCCATTTTCTGCTCGATCAGCCCCCTTAACCAGCCGCGGCGAACCTTAACCTAAGCGGAGAATTAGCATTCATCAGGTTGGCATGCTTTATCAATTATTATGAATTAATGAATTATTAGGGAAAATTTGTTTCGTTATTGCTCAAAAATATAGACATTGTTATTGAATGTGATTAAACAGTACAGAACTAACTTATTTTTACGATTAATGATGGGAGGGAAAAACCCGTTTGTCAATTGTCACAAAGAAATCGGTGAAACCAGCGGCACGTCGTTCTTGAGAGAGAAAAGCTTGATAGAACGGAAACAAGGAAGAGAAGAGAGAAATAGAGTAAAGCGAGCGAGCAAATGGGAGAAGAGGTTGTGAATACTGGCGTGAGACAGATAGGTTAGAGGTTGAGACGAGGAAAACGGAGAGAAATATATATATATATATATATATATATATATATATATATATATATATATATATAATTATGTAGTTTGAAGATAGTTGTAATAATTTTATATATATATTATATATATATATATATATATATATATATATATATATATATATATATATATATATATACAGAGAGACACACACACACACAGAATCTAGCCAAATTAGCTTGAAAAATTTTTGAAGGACAAGCCCACAAACCTGGCATGAGACTGACAGAGAGAGAAAGAGATAGACGGAATCAAAGAGAGAGAGAGAGAGAGAGAGAGAGAGAGAGAGAGAGAGAGAGAGAGAGAGAGAGAGAGAGAGAGAGAGAGAGAGAGAGAGAGAGAGAGAGAGAGAGAGAGAGAGAGAGAGAGAGAGAGAGACACAGAGAGAAAGAGAAAATCTAGCCAGATTTACGGAAATCTCTGGGGGGGGAACAAAACCGAAAACCTGGAGTACAGCATAGAAATAATCAGTAGAAAAACATTGGCATCAACTATCTCAGAAACAAAAACAGCTAGAATTACAGATAGCGCCAAACGGCAATCAAGAGTTCTTGTCCACTTGCCTCTCACTAACAATGGGGGCTTTAACTTTTTTATCTTCCTTCTGTTTCTTTGTTTGTTCTCTACACAGCTGCTGTGCGCTGAATGTTTAACTTTAACTGGCTATGAGTCTTGTTCATACGATGTTAGAAATGGCTAGAGTTGGCCTGTGACGTGCGTTATACCTTTATTGTCGTGTTGGTTGAGGAGTTCTGCCTATCACCAATGGCGATGCTTGTCCAGTAGTTAGGTCAGCGCAGTTACTGCTACAGTACAAGTAATACTTATACTGCAGGTTACTAAAATATCATAGATTGTCCCTAGCACTTGGCGCCACATTACAGTACGGTCAAGATGATTGCACCGCTTACACACAACAGACTATCAACAATAAGAATAGTCAACTAATTTTTTAAAATTTAAATCTATTTACAGCTGGGTTTTTAATATTCATATCATGTAGGTTAAAATAAATGCACGACTAAAAATTCACGCAAGGCAGTGCACTTTTTTGCGCTTAATGCGAAAATTCAGAGCTTTCTAAAAAGCGTTTAAAGTTACTTAAAAACAGATAGGGAAAAAACAGAATTAGTCGGTTTCCTTTATTACACTAAACATGATTTACGACCATACTTATATTTTAGTGCCATTCTTGTGATAATTATGCGAGAAACAGTTATGGATCATGCCAGCCTACCTTTTCTCAGTCTGCTAAATTTTTTGGCTTTTCTTTTCGGTATGCTTATTTTTTACTTGCAGTTTAGTGTCAAACAACCAGCGTACCGTTTTGTTTTGTTTTTGTTGTTGTTTTTATTTCCTGGATTCCTGCTTGGTTTCGTATCTCCTTATTTTATCGTAGAAGAGAGCACAATCAGAGATCTAGCCTCCATGCTACAGGTTTTCTATTACAGTTGTGAAACATCAGCTTTCAGTCCTTGATAACCAACCCAAGCCTAGCTAAGCGATCAGCTTATAGGAATTGTCTACTGCCTTGTGTTTGATGCTGCTTTGTTTCGATATAAAAGTCATAGTTTGATGACCCAACCTCCTATCATCTGAGCGCATTGTTTGGCGCCGTTTTGACAATAAACACATTCTTCATTCGTCTAGCAGTTACAATTCAATATGCATAATATAACTCAAAAAAAGCGGAATCGCAAAGAAGACACGGAGAGTAAAACTTGCTCACCACTTGAGTCCAGTCCTAGAGAAACTCTCTTAGCATATTTTATTTTGCAACAACTCTTTCAGATGATTGTATTGTAAGAAATCGACCTTTGTGTACAATGGGTTATCTGATCTGTACGTCCCAGCGACGGACTAATGTTTCTTATGAGCTGATCAAAGCATATTGGTTGGTTGTTTGACGGAGGATATAAATGTAAAGTACTTCAGACATAATTATAGCGCTTTATGAACCTATTTCTTACAAAGTTTCTAATTTAACCATTTGTTGATTTTTTCTGATCTTGTGCCTTAGCAATTCAATAAACATCCCACTGAAACGATTATGATAGTTTATTTTTTACCTTTTCTGGTAGTTGCTGCTATAAAAATGCTGTTGTTACTGTTGTTGCTGTTGTTGTTGTTGTTGTTGTTGTTGTTGTTGTTGTTGTTGTTGTTGTTGTTGTTGTTGTTGTTGTTGTTGTTGTTGTTGTTGTTGTTGTTGTTGCTGCCAATCATAAAAATGAAAATTGTATCAAATTTGAAACTTGATCACATTCTTTAAATTTGAAGGAATTATCAAACATTAACTTTACACTTTATCTAGCCCGAGAGAGTGTGCAGACTGTGCAATCTTTCGATGTTCTTTGTTTGTTTTGATTTTTTAATTTAAATTTGTTTTTTTTTTTATGATTTCTTGGCATTTTAATATAACTAAAGAAGTTATTACTATCAAAGATACGGAAAGGGGGGAGGGGGAGAGATAGACAAAGAGGGAAATAGACACACACAGACCGGCAGGAAGAGAGAGAGAGAGAGAGAGAGAGAGAGAGAGAGAGAGAGAGAGAGAGAGAGACAGAGACAGAGAGACAGAGAGACAGAGAGAGAGAGACAGACAGACAGACAGACAGACAGACAGACAGACAGACAGAAAGAGATAGACAGACAGAAACAGAGAGAAAGAGACAAACAGACAGATTGTGTTAGACGTCATAGCTGACCTGGTCAAAATAGCAAGAAGCCAAGCTTAGTGCACTTGATAGCTTCTATAGCCAAGGGTTATAGACGCAGTTTGACACATAGTTTTATGAAAACCAGTTTGATGAAGCCCACCGAGACAAACAGCTTAAAAAAACCTTGCTACGATCTGAGAAAGACAACGGTGTGAAGCAACAAATTTGTCAACTTCATATTTCGTCATACGCAAATGAAAGTGTTCTTTACTTTTTCCACATCATTTTCCTTAAACTCAATCCGATGCCATGACTATCGACGTCATTTATCGGTGTCTGAGGTTATAGACCACCCATTTGGCTCTGCCAGGATCAGTGCACAGGTCCCCTCCCCTCCCCTCCCCATATTTTACACAAACTCACGTCAAGCTCGCCGTTAAAAACAATCTCAATCCGCCTCAGACTGGGTCCAGACTCTTGAAGACGTAAAGATAGCCGTTACACAAGGTTTGCTGACAGCAAGATTTTCTGGAATGATCCCTTCATCGAATTATGTGACATTGTAAACAGCAGTCGCGTTCCAGAACACGTGTGATCCTCTGGGATTTCCATAGCCACTGAGTGCAGAGAGAACAAACATTGAATTCAAAAACAAATTTTGCAGACTGCCACATTTAATCTATATAAAAGTTCATAAACATCATCGGTTAATTCCTGATGATCTATGGAACAGTCTTACTATCATTAGTATACTCGGTATCCTTCTCTTCCTCATGTTATCTTCATCATTATCCTCCTGATCCTCACTGATACCGTCCCCATCATCATCATTGTCATGATTACCATCATTATCATCATAGACGTCATAATCACCATCATTATCATCATACACGTCATAATCACCATCATTATCATCATACACGTCATAATCACCATCATTATCATCATACACGTCATAATCACCATCATTATCATTGTCATGATTACCATCATTATCATCATACACGTCATAATCACCATCATTATCATTGTCATGATTACCATCATTATCATCATACACGTCATAATCACCATCATTATCATTGTCATGATTACCATCATTATCATCATACACGTCATAATCACCATCATTATCATCATACACGTCATAATCACCATCATTATCATTGTCATGATTACCATCATTATCATCATACACGTCATAATCACCATCATTATCATTGTCATGATTACCATCATTATCATCATACACGTCATAATCACCATCATTATCATCATACACGTCATAATCACCATCATTATCATTGTCATGATTACCATCATTATCATCATACACGTCATAATCACCATCATTATCATTGTCATGATTACCATCATTATCATCATACACGTCATAATCACCATCATTATCATCATACACGTCATAATCACCATCATTATCATCATACACGTCATAATCACCATCATTATCATTGTCATGATTACCATCATTATCATCATACACGTCATAATCACCATCATTATCATTGTCATGATTACCATCATTATCATCATACACGTCATAATCACCATCATTATCATCATACACGTCATAATCACCATCATTATCATCATACACGTCATAATCACCATCATTATCATTGTCATGATTACCATCATTATCATCATACACGTCATAATCACCATCATTATCATCATACACGTCATAATCACCATCATTATCATCATACACGTCATAATCACCATCATTATCATCATACACGTCATAATCACCATCATTATCATCATACACGTCATAATCACCATCATTATCATCATACACGTCATAATCACCATCATTATCATCATACACGTCATAATCACCATCGTCATAATCCTCTTCCTCATCATCATCATCATCATCACCATCATCATCATCATCATCATCATCATCATCATCATCATCATCATCATCATCATCATCATCATCAACATCAACATCAACAACATCATCATCACGATCATCGCTGTCAATAGGATCACCATCATCGCCATCATCACCGATTATCATGATATTTCTTTTTTAATCCATTTCTGTCTTCATTTTCCTTATCTTTGATATTATTATCATTTTATTACCCTCTTCTATGGGCAACAGTGTTATTTGATACACCAATGTAGTGGCTTTCAATGAATTACTACACTGCTTTATCACTCGACACATTCTGTCAGTGAAATTATGTTCACAAATGTTTCAAAACTAACGTAAACAAGTCATACGTTTTTTAATCTAATAGAATGTACGTTAAGCCAAAGATCTTTGTAAAACTTTATGAAAGTTGAAGTATGTATGTTTTAGATTGTTTTTGCTGCATTTATAGTTTTATTGTCCCTAATGTTAGTGTTGCTGATGCTCTTGTCCATGTTATTTTTGTTGTTGTTGGTGTTGTTGTTGTTGTTGTTGTTGTTGTTGTTGTTGTTGTTGTTGTTGTTGTTTTTGCTGAGTTTCTCTCAACATTAAATGTTGCCTTTTATCTTGATGCTGTCTTCCTTAATTCTACTCTCAATTATCGACTTTCCTATTGTCTTTGCCCAGGATATCATACTGTTCCTATTGCTTTCCTTCCTTCTTCTCCTCCTCCCCTTCTTCTTCTTTTTCTTTTTCCTCTTTTTCGTCTTTTCTGTCTTCTTATGACTGTGACAATACAATACAGTTACACAAACTGAGTGAAGACTGTTATTCTTTCATCAATGTTCTTTCATAATTTTCACATAATATACCAGTTTGAGACAAAATTCTACAGACGAATGTCATAAAAGTACTCTTGGAAAAGACCTTTATTAAAATGGATTTTTTTCAGGCTTTTTTTCCCTCAGAGATTCCAAATTTTTAAGTACGTTAACTATCAGGAGACATGCGATGATAGGGCTTTAAGTCACGCGACTTTACATGGTCTAAAGACTGATTAGTTTCCCGGCGTCTTTCTAGCTGAGCCGTATACCAGGCGCTGGGGAATTACAGGTGTATATGGACACAATCTTGTGGCTCCAGGCTAAAGATTAGTGCTATACCAAGGGATGTACGGACATTTTTTTGAGCAAAACTTGATGTCTGTGATAACGAACATTGAGAGAGCAAAACTTGATGTTTGAGACAGCGAACTTTGAGAGAGCAAAACTTGATGTTTGAGACAGCGAACTTTGAGAGAGCAAACATTGATGTTTGAGACAGCGAACTTTGAGAGAGCAAAACTTGATGTTTGAGACAGCGAACTTTGAGAGAGCAAACATTGATGTTTGAGACAGCGAACTTTGAGAGAGCAAAACTTGATGTTTGAGACAGCAAACTTTGAGAGAGCAAACATTGATGTTTGAGACAGTGAGCTTTGAGAGAGCAAAACTTGATGTTTGAGACAGCCAACTTTGAGAGAGCAAAACTTGATGTTTGAGACAGCGATCTTTGAGAGAGCAATGAAAATTAGAGAGTAATAGTTACCTGGAGGATTCAGGTCTCATAGTGAAAACTAACCACATCTCATAACATTAGGGAATCTTCGTTAACAGCGCAAACGTTCGTCTAGCTGTCGTGTTCCCATCTCTATGAATAAAAGATTTTGATGCTTTTATACATAATTATCAACTTGCTCTTATTGTGGAAAAATACAGGAGTTATCGTGCCTTCTGGTAAAGATTCAGCTCTGAGCGACTGATCACTGTCTTAAAAAAGTCCCACTTTAAAAGAAGGAGATAGCCACCTTTACACTGGCTCTCTTAATCAACAAAGTCTACAAGAAACTGGTAATCTCTCGAGCTGTTTAAACAGAAGTTATCAAGAATGGACCAGACACGTGACACAAATGGCAAAAGAAAAGTTGTTCTTTTGTTATTATGACCCGCGAAAGGACCTCACTGGATGAAATTTTGATTAGAAATCTCGCTCCTGAATGTCCTCTTGGTCAATGGCCACGCCAGAAAGAGTCCAGGTTTCCATGGTAATAAAGTAGACCTAAACAAATCGATGCCCAGAAAGCATGGTTGGACTCTACCGAGCAAGGAGCAGAGAAAAGCTTTTGTAAGATTAAGCAGGACGCTGGTATAATTAACACCGACCTTGTATGGAATTCTAGAAGCTGCCTCAAGCCAGCTTGGTTAAGAAATCGTTAAAACTGGACCTGGGATGTAGACCAGTAATGGGACGCAAAATTATTCACTGCTTCAGGCTGTAATAGGAGGCCCGGGAGCGGCGCAGGTCAAGATGAACTGTAGGAAGCAGTTGGTAATGAGGAGGAGAATAACACTGTAATTGGGCTTGGGACTTTGGAAGTCGTGGCTATGCTGCTGCAAAATAACCAGGTTTATGATGGAGAGACTAGATAGCGAGGATGGGTGAATGCAGTGATTTGTCGATGGAAATGTGTAGAACAGAACAGACATTCGTAGCGGCGAGGGGCAGAAACTCATATATTTGGAGATTCTGAGATGGATTGAAGAACGGCAGGATTTAATGAGGTTTTGCGATGAGATGGGTATGCAGGAAAGCGATTTCGCTGCTCTTTGCAGAGAATGTGTTTCAGAACTACGCTTCCCAGATGTTACAATCAGCCTCTAGAATACGGTCTTTTTGCAAACAACCAGATAAAGTATTTCAAGAGCCGAACTGATTATCTGTTTAAAAGTAACCTCAACATGCTTTAAAAATACAAAGAAAACAGAGTGCCGATTCTCCTCTCCGCACATCTTTGGCAAATTATTTTCTACAGTCGAGTTGACAAAACAATGATACTGCATGGGACGGCCTGAGTCTGTTGGTCGTGTTGCCTAGCAGCTCTTGGTGCCGATAAAAATAAAAGAAACGCTTAAAAAACAAGTGGTTCTTATCATTTTGCAGATCGAACGTGTCTCTTAGCTTCCAATACTGTCCTCATCACATGAGTGAGAAGTAGATGACGCAGTCTTATGATTTGACCAAAGTATTCCAAGTGTATATTGTCGTCTTTACAAGATACAAAAATGGGCAAAATTGCTTTTAATGTTTCGATTCAAGTATAGAACTCTGGCTCCAATTTAATATGTTTCTTATTCATCGGCATGGAGACTGGGTCGAGAACCATATTATTTACTGAAAAGACCTAATAAAATAAATGCAATACCACTGCACAGATTTAATGACAACTGTTGTAATTTCCCTGATGTTTTCTCTTGTTTACATTATTGGGACTGATTACTTCTCTATGGCACTTCATCAGAAAAGCCTGTAAGCATTAAAAAAAGCGATACGTTACTAGTTTTGAAACAAATAGAAATGAGGCGTTTCTAACGATCTGTGTTTTTAATTTTTTTCACTTTCTGTCAGGATTTAGTAAAAGAGTCTCTTATCGTCATTATTTTCGCAACACTAAATATCATACTAAATTGTGAGTAAAAGGATGTGACAGTTAGGTGAATATACGATTTTCTTTTTCAGATCTTTAAGATAAGCGACAAAACTTCTAGATGCAAGGTCTTCGCTAAAACTTATGAAAGAGAGAGAGAGAGAGAGAGAGAGAGAGAGAGAGAGAGAGAGAGAGAGGGAGGGAGAGAGAGAGAGAGAGAGGGGGGGGAGGGTGAGATAGAGATAGAGAAAGACAGAATGATGGAGAGTTGCTAGAAGACAAAAGCAATAAAAAGGAGGTTTTAAAAAGCAATTAGGTTTATTGCTACAGAACATATATTTCATTATAAACTTTGGAAATAAAACGTTATATTTTAGTGTTTCAGTCAAAAGTATGAGCGATAACATTGCAAAGATAACACTTCTTTTGTACTGATTGGATAACACGTGTATTTAAGGTTTTTTTTCTGCATGTTTCTTCTTGCTTTTTTCGATCAATGAGTATAAAAGTAAAGAGAAAAATTTACTGAAACTTTTAAAATATAGTACCATTCACACTATTATAGTTAATTAATCGTGTGTATTAATTTATAATTTTTGGGAGTTAATTGAAATAAAAAAAAATCACCTTTCTTTGTTTTTAATGTATGTATTATTTTCAAAGTAAATTCTTAGTTTTAAAGTAAAGCTGTAATGGAGGGACCCTCTTAATACTGTAAGTTTTCCATACAATCCTTTTACATTTTTTTAATTGAATGAAATAGGACTTATAATAGTCATCATCACCATCATCATCATCAATCATCGTACTATGATCAGCATCATTAACATCATCCTAGGGACTGCTGTCAGACAAAATTTCCCTGTATTTTTAAGCCTGACCCAATGTTTGTCTGATGTCTGTCCTTTCATTCCTCCCACCCCCACCCCCCCCCACACACACACACACCTCCTTTTTCTCTTACTCTTCCCCGTTCTCTTCTTCGCTTCGTCTTGTCTCGCACGTTTCATATTTCTGGACGCTGAATGCCCGTGGGTCCTTCCTGTTTATGGTGAAAAGGTTGTACTTAGCATTGGAAGTCTGCGTTATATGTACAACATCTATTCTGTGAGAGGATATTTTCTGTCATAATTAGAAAATGAGTTCTATCAATAGTAAACTTTGTGCAAATGGTCTACCTAGTGATTTGACTCTATTTCTGTTTCGTCTTGTCGTGATTATGGTAGTTTATTTCTGTCAGTTAAAATCATTTTATCAACCATGTTAGTGATAGAAAAACAGTTTTCTTTCAAGTTAAATGATATGTAGGCAAAAAAAATTCTTTCTTTATCCATTCATCTTTCTTTTTCCTCTCTCTTTCTGCCTCTCTCTCTATCTATCTATCTATCTCTCTTTCTCTTTCTCTGTCTCTCTGTCTCTCTGTCTCTCTCTCTCTCTCTCTCTCTCTCTCTCTCTCTCTCTCTCTCTCTCTCTCTCTCTCTCTCTCTCTCTCTCTCTAATCTTCTGTTGTCTTTTGCCTTTCTTACATTCTGAGAAAGCAGCTTTCCACCACTAAACTTAATAACGGTCAAAGCCACCTCATGTGGTCAATAAGCCAATGCCCAAAGGTCATTCCTCCTTTCTACACAGGACTCGTTGTGTGGCACTGAACCACACCGCATGACTGGTTTGGTTGACTGGGTAACGAGCTGACGATGTTTGTTACAAGCAGGGGTGAGCCTAGTGCAGTGGCTTGGACAGTGGGTTGAGCCGCATGTCTCCATATTTTGCTTAATCAGAACCCTCGATTAATCGTAAAAATCGTCCTACGAAGTCGTTTTGCAACGACAAAAAATGTTGGATTTATAAGCCTTACGACCTTAAATAAACAATTTATCATTCTAATGATTGTCTCTCGGTGGGCCAGGATTGGCTGACAGAGGTCGAACTCATTACCTGCCGTAGAAGTGCTGTAGCTTGGAGCTGGACACAGTCGACCCACCCTTATGAAGGATAAGAGAGAGGACTATGTATTAAGGCTTAATGTCAATGTACAATTGCAAACGATTGCATAATCGATGATTTGATTTTATTTCTTTTTCTGTGACCATTCCACTTCAATTTAATTCTAGCTTATTAAGTTCCAGATCAAGTAATAAAGAAATATATGTGGGAAATGAAGTAAAACAAATGAACACTATCAGAAAGAAAAAACTTGCATACATAATATTATAGTTTACAGATTTATAAATAAAGAAGAGGAAGCTAATTTACATAACGTAATGTAAAAAAGCAATATACACAATGTAATACTATCATAGGGACAAAAAGCGTCAAGCACGGTTTTGTAAACGGTTATTTGGTGCATGTACAGCTTATCTCTTAAGTTCTTCAACAACAAAATGAGGAAATTAGTCAGTTGAACCGATCGGGATTGGTTCACTCGGTTACTTTGGTTACAAGGTATATCTCAGACGCAGTTTTCATTAT
>JAWDGP010001181.1:130000-165000 GCA_033675545.1 Elysia crispata | reverse complement strand
AGTCATTCTGGGAAAAAAAAACAATTTAGTTTTCCTCCAGCGAATCGCGTTTTGCTTGATTTGATGCCGTCTCACGTGCCACCTGTGATTTTCACTAATGATTCCTGATGGCTCTTGACTGTTCCATCCAGAGAGCTCTCAGAGACGATGAGAAGTCTGTCCAAAAACGGCTAATTTTGTCTGTCTTTTGTCTTGTCCCACTGTCGAGATGTTTACTCGAGAGTGGTGTCTGGTTGGTTGAGCTGGATGTTTAGACTATCCTTTCTTTCAGTTTGACTTTTGCTTTGCCTGTTTATGTTGTCTGATTTTGCTTTTGTCTGTTCCTATTCTCACGTCTCACCTCCATCTCCCTCCCTCCTCCTCATTATATATATATATATTTTTTTTTTTTTTTTTGTAACTCTTAGCCACTGTTTGAATCAGTTGTGGTTTATGTAATTGCCTTCGGTGTTTTGCTTATTTCTTCTGATGTGTATGAGCGTGTATTTTATTTTGCACATTTTTTTTTTTTTGGATTTGACTATTTTTTTCGTATGTTTCTTCGATTCAACTGCTTCAATCAAGAGAAGATTAGCAAACTAAATAAATACTTTTTTTTATTTTTACCTCTCAGATGGTAGTAGAAAAAAAAAGCAGTAGTAGCGCTTAATAACATAGGCAGGTTCTAGATTAGTGATCAATCAATACCACAAAATTATCGAAACGCTGAGAAAAGAATGGCCCGTAACACGAACAAAGAACTGCTAGCACCTCGTATTTATCTCGTGTAGAATTATTACCTGGTCCTCTTTGCGAGTTAAATGACTCTGAAATAATGGTTAAACGAATCAGCGGATCCACCGAGAAAGAGTCATATATGAATGACATTATATTGTTTCCGAACAATTATTATCTGAGTTAACAGTGCAATGATTGAAAAGAGCGTTTTGCTTCTAAAGTTTAGTTAGCTGCGACCTGAGCTTCTGACAACAATGAAAGAATATCACTCGATACAAACAAGATTTCGGTTTAGAACTGACCTAGCCGACTGGCTTCTGTTCTGACCGGTAGAGAGCTGCAACTCTTTTAATAATTTTTCAACACCAGAAAACAGTTTACTACTGAAATCAGAATTGAAAAAAAAACAAGAGATACATAACATTAAAATTGTTTTTGTGAAAATTGAATATAGCTAGCTACGCTTAAGCGATCAAAATCTCTCCAAATAATTATCCATTATCGACAAAAACGCTGTTTTTAGCCCAACGAGAAGCATTTGTTAAAAGGCGGATTAGATCTACATTTTAGCCACCTAGCTTCAAGGAAGCTCCTGTTTCGCATATCTAGACAACCACATTTAGCCTAGATCGGCTCGATTCGATGGGAGTTCACGCGAAATGGGTGAAGCCATCAGTTCTTCTCACTCAGTGGGATTGCTGCTGTCTGTCTGTTCCGGAAAAGTCATGGCTTGAAACTGACGGATTTAAACGCTTAACACTATGCAACAAGCTTTTCCAGTTCCTTGAAGATATCGCGTGTTGGAAAATCTAGAAACCATAACTGTGTTGTAATCAGATTATACTCGTGATACAAACGTCCACGAGCAACACGAGACCTGGGGATGGAGGGCAGCGCATGTACAGACTGGACCAGAGGTTGTGTGCCAGCAAATAAATGCCTATATGAACATTGACATTTTCCAGAGGCGGTCATTAGCCAGATACATAATCCGAATTTGTCCTACTTTTATTCGAGCTTCGCGTCGGGTTTCGATCTCTTTTTGGTTTCTTTTATTCTATCTCCTCCAAAATCACTCAATGTACAGCGATGAAGTTTCCAAAATCACTGAACCAAGATATCTATTGAAGCTACAGTCAAATAAAAAGGTTGAGTATACATATTTATTTTACTTTAATTTCAAAAGAATTCGTCAATGTAAAATTTGTGTTGAGGGTGAGAATTATCTAGATAATTATTCAAATTCTAGCTAAAGATAGAAAGTGGAGGCTTATATCTGGATCATGTAGACTAAGTATAAGGATAGATATCAAGACTATTTTATAAGTCTAATTAATACAAACAATAGAAGCAGTCAGGATCTAGGAATCGGTTTCAGTGGAGATATGAACTGAATGGAGGTTGTGTACAACTTATAGGCATCCTTCACTAGTTTGTTTTTTTCATTGGAGTCTACAGAAAAGCTGCCAGGACCAGTATTCAGATTTAGTGTAGAAATGAAATAAATTATGAAGGTTTAGTGAAAGCTAAGCGTCCACCTTTGGTTTGTTTGTTTTCTTTGTATTGGAGACCATTTTTTCACCACATCAAGTATAGCAGTACATTGTATCGACCATTCGCGGTTGAGAGATAAACTTAAAAGAGGGCTGCTTAAACGCCTGCACCGAAATTTAGATTACTTTTTTTGCTTGAGATCACTATTTAAATAAAAGAAAGTCTCTATGACAAAGTGAGAAGTATTCCAATGTCTGAAGATTCGATATATTTTAAAACTGTACTATGCATGGCTCTGGAGGAGATAAGTCTGTCATTGCTGTAAAATTTGCTTTTCTTGAATACAGTTGTATGGCTCTGGAGGTGATATCTGATAGTTTTGTAAAGTATACTTTTCTTTAAGCAGCAGTCTTCGTCAACTATTCTCTGATTTACAGTTAGCTTTTCTTTAATGCAGTCTTATGGCTCTGAAGGATATAAGTCTGTTATTTTTGTGAAATTTCCATTTCTTTAATGTAGTTATCTTCCTGTTCATTTTACCGAACAAACTTGCTTGTTTTTCATAAAACTAGAAGGGAAATCTAAAGTGCATTTACTGATCTTCTAGATATTTGTGAATGTTTTAAAAGAGTCAAGGCCAGTAATTTTCTACCTTCACCCAAACTCTGTCACATAAAATTCTTGCTTGAACTTGCTGATCATTGTTAACCACCGCATGAAGCCTGTTATAATGTACACTTTTGTTTTAATTTGACTTTCTCAATAGGGTAACCGTTATTTTAAAAAATGGCTCACGTGCAGAGTTTAGTGCTTGCATTTATATATGAAGCCATGCTGAAAGTGCGACAAACAGAAAGACAGGGGTCAGCATACAGGGCACAGATATGACAGAGAAAATATCCTTCTCTTTGAATTACGCTTTCTGACATATATTTAGAGGGACAGAAAATTAATCTTTGAGAGTGCTTGATTTTGCTAATAGAAAACAGAACACCAGAGAAATATAACAAACGTGTCAGGTCAAAAGAATTAGATCCGTAATCATATTTCTGACAGTAATTTTTCTGGTAAATCTTAATTATAAACCAAATTTATGGACAGTCTGATTTGTAAATAAAATAAACCAGATTAAAAAAAGAATGTCAGCCTTTCTATAAAGCCATTGTAGGCTCGGTCTTTGTCAAGCTGAACTGAACAAAGTAGAAAAATAAAAACCTTCGATTTTTTGTAAGCTTTGCCAGAGTAGCTTCCCCTGATGGTCGTGCGGACGATGACCTTTTGTACCGGATGCCGTCGTTAAACTGAGGAAACCCTCTAAGTGCTGCTCTGAGTATTCGGTTACACTGAGAGGTCACATGCCCGGCGATTTCTTTACCTTGAAATCCAACTTTTATCATACTATGCTGCTTGTTATGGCTTTTTTTTCCCTAATTGTTTTTTTACCCAATGGTAAAGCAGCAGCTGCGAAGTATAAATTAAGCGAATGACGCAGAAAGCGATTTTTAGGAAAAAAAATTAGATATTATAGGGCAAAATCCTGGGGCTGATTACATATCATTTTTTAACGCGAGTCTTTATGCAACAGAATTCTAAATATGTCCTTGACAAAAACACCGCGGCTAATAAAATATTAAGATTGGAGCAATATGAATAAGAGTATGGTACTTCGTGCCGCGTGCCGGGGCGTGCAACATATGTTGGCTTGCCAGTCTTCAAGATTTAGACAGTCCATACAACTACACAAAGCAGAAACTTCAATTAATTGGTCTATATTGACGTCACTTTTTGATGATGCAGTTGATATGATATTCAAATTTAAAATTTCTAATTGTCACTAGATCCATCTATATCAATTCGTCCAATTATCTCTGTCCTTTGCCTGTAATAAATAAAAAAATAACTCCATGCCACAGGCATAATTTGAAGCTAATTATGTTTTTTATTTCGAGTCGGATGTTGTGTTAGCTGCTAAAAGATGGACTTTCAAGATAAAGAAAAAACCTGTCTCACTTTATTTGTTATTTCGTTAAGTTTTAAGTCGCACTTAGATTCTTTTTCTTTCTTAAATCGCTTTAATTATGTTCTCAGTTGCCCCCTTCTCCACCCCCTCCCCACCCCTAAAGTCACATTTATGGTGTTGTGATCTCAATTGTCTTGAATTATGTTTCCGTTAAGACTTCGTAAGATCATCTTTGAACATCGTTTTACCATTTTTTTTTAACTAAAAACTATAATTATAAAATTAACTTCGTTAACTTAAAATAATAGTATTGAGTCGAAACTCACTATCTACACTGCTCACACTCCTCTTTTATGAAACGTTGAAAACCGTTATTGACAGAGCATAAATAACAACAAGTGACATGCCTGTTTTCCTTGTCTTCCTTACTTTATACACGGGGCTATTGATCTACTCTGTTTTGCCTATCAATATCTCTGATACATTGTGAGGTTTTCGCCAAGCTGTAACTCTTCCAACTCTGGCCAATTTGTCCTATACTCGCAACTCCAGATCAACAGAGATTCTAATTATTTGAGCTCATCGCTCCCTACTTTCGTTGTGTTTGGATGGCCCTTACATCTCCCTATCTCAGAAAAAAAGGGGGAAAAATCACGACCATACCCTTCTGCCAATCTTCGAGTTGAACAGTCCCGGTGAATCAGATAGCCGAGATAGCCAGAACTCATCACGTCAAGGGAAGCAGTATTCTTCTCTTAACAGAAGATAAAGACATCTTATGCAAATTTTTCTTGACTTTCAACATTTCAGTAACAAAAACATGCGAAACTTTTGCATTTTCACGAAAAATCGATTCTCGAAAAAAATTATCAAATCTTAGTCTTTGACAAGTGTACCTTACCTAAAAATTGGGTTCCATTGCATTGCTACTGAAATGATTGCTAAGTTTTCATGGAAAAAAATTGAGTATATAAAGCTAATTAGCACAGAGATGGAATTGTGTTAACAAAATTATCATTCTTTGACATTTTATCTATAGCCTTAAATGAATTAACTTCATCTTGATTACAGTGTGATGTTGTGTTGAAACAGGTTGAAAGGAAAGGGCAAGGAAAAAGGGAAAAAAGTGAGATATACAGAAAAAGAGATAAACTGGAATAGAAACAGAGAAAATGAGATGACAGAATGAGAGATAAATAGACAAAAAAGATAGCTCAAGAGACATATAAAAAGATTTTTTTTCCTTTCAGTTAAGGATGTACAAGACAAATCTCAAATAAGATAAATAAGGTTATTTTCTGTTGTTTAAGAGATAATCAAATGTAGATGCTAAATTAGAAAACTTGCCTTATTAACCTCAAACTTCTTATAAATATTTTTTACCCTATTTAATATTTTTACTTCTTCTTCTTCTTTTATCTTCTTCTTCTTCTTGTTCTTGTTCTTCTTCTTCTTCTTCTTCTTCTTCTTCTTCTTCTTCTTCTTCTTCTTCTTCTTCTTCTTCTTCTTCTTCTTCTTCTTCTTCTTCTTCTTCTTCTTCTTCTTCTTCTTCTTCTTCTTCTTCTTCTTCTTCTTCTTCTTCTTCTTCTTCTTCTTCTTCTTCTTCTTCTTCTTCTTCTTCTTCTTCTTCTTCTTCTTCTTCTTCTTCTTCTTCTTCTTCTTCTTCTTCTTCTTCTTCTTCTTCTTCTTCTTCTTCTTCTTCTTCTTCTTCTTCTTCTTCTTCTTCTTCTTCTTCTTCTTCTTCTTCTGCTTCTTCTGCTTCTTCTTCTCCTTCTTCTTCTTCTCCTTCTTCTTCTTCTTCTTCTTCTTCTTCTTCTTCTTCTTCTTCTTCTTCTTCTTCTTCTTCTTCTTCTTCTTCTTCTTCTTCTTCTTCTTCTTCTTCTTCTTCTTCTTCTTATTCTTCTTCTCCTTCTTCTCCTTCTTCTTCTTCTTCTTCTTCTTCTTCTTCTTCTTCTTCTTCTTCTTCTTCTTCTTCTTCTTCTTCTTCTTCTTCTTCTTCTTCTTCTTCTTCTTCTTCTTCTTCTTCTTCTTCTTCTTCTTCTTCTTCTTCTTCTTCTTCTTCTTCTTATTCTTCTTCTTCTTCTTCTTCTTCTTCTTCTTCTTCTTCTTCTTCTTCTTCTTCTTCTTCTTCTTCTTCTTCTCCGTCTGCATAACTGCTATCTTTATTAGTGCTATCGAGGACAAGTTTTACCCGTAATATCTAGAAACTAATATAAAACAGTTTCCTGCTAGTTGATGGGTTCTTTCAAACCACCATTTAATTAATTAGCTTTCTTCTCGTGACCTCTGTGCCAGGCGCCTCCTTCGGAAAGACATGGTCTTGTTTCCCGTTCTCCCACCGTGAGCAGGTGTACACGTGCCCTGAGCATGCAGGCTTTAGCTCACCTGGACAAGGTAGATGTAGGGTATTAGCAACGGGAGTCATTACATGAACGATAACTCCACTGATAAAACACACACACACACACGCTGGGAAGCAGACTTTAGGCTGACCAGTAATGGACGTCCACTCGTATTGCAACTCACCAGTGCTCGCCACTGTGTTTAATGTTCTGGTTGGAAAGGTCAGATCATTATGTAAGCGGAACAGACTGATCCTTCAGTGACCTTCGGAAATGACGAATGAGCACAGTACTGACGCGGTACGCCCAGACAGATGGACAATGATAGCGCACACTTCTGGATAGTTCACGCATTTGTTCCTAATTGGTGTATTGGGTTTCACAGCATGTGCTAATGGGAGGATTTTCTGTTCAGAGATTTTGTGATATACATTAACTCTGAAGGCATCTTTTGGTATTTCAGTAAAGATAATTACCACAGTGACACATGTAACGAAAGAACTTTACCCCCCAAAAAAATAACAGAAAAAACAACAAAAACTCACCCCAAACCATTGGAATGTAGATGAGTCAGGGTTATATAAATGGTTGGATAACCAAGCTCTATATTCTATGAATGTTGATGTTATTGACTGCAGAAGGTCGATCTTATCAGCTTATTGACCTTCCGTTTTATTTGTTTCTTGAGACTTGATTAACATGTTGCAATACCCTAAAATTTCTATTCCAATCTTGATTTTCAAATCAATTGAGCCGGTGTATGCTTTTCTGTTGTTGTGGATATTTTGCAAGTACAATTTTTATTAAATTACAAAATGGATCTTAAAAGCCAAAAGAAAAGCAATACAAAAACAAAATTCTCAAATAACGAGTTTTTTCTCGGTCATAAATTCGAATATCTTATTCTTTTCAACAGCTTGGCTGATGGGTGATCGTTGTTGTTATCGATCCCAGAGTTCTTGAGATGCTAACCTTCCGCAACAGGAAAACACGAAGCTGTCGCTTTATGGAGATTAAATTATTTTGTGGCCTCTTCAAACAACAGGTCTATGATTGACACTGATCCGGATTTGAGTCATTCATTAGACAGAGGAAACTGTTTAAATGGTGGGTGAGAATGAGTGTGTTGGATTCTTCTCTGTGGCATTACACAATGGGGCTTTGAAATACGATGTTTGATTTGCAAACCGGTTTTGAGTGCTTTCAATGATTGAAACGTGTTATTCTTTTATCAATTCTGAAACAGGGTACTCCTAGTCTTTAGTAACAAACAACAGACATAATAGAGAATAATGAAAAATATTGGGAAAATATGCTAGAGCGCACAAAAATTACTCAATTGTACTTAGTACATAAAAGTCGCTTTTAAAAATAGTTATACAACATTGAAACTCGAAATATACAGATGAACTGAGTTGAGACGGATAATATTTTTTTCATTAAGTGTAAATGAAACGCTAAATATGTATATTGGTATGGATAAGAAAGAATGCATATACACGTACATAATGCCCTAAGAAATATGTGACATATATTTTAATGCAAATTAAAAGCAACATTTTCAAATAGCATTCAGTTACAGTACAGAGCTTGCAAAGAAATTGGGGTTACGATTCATAAAACAGTAACAATGAAAACAGCAACAAATGTAAAAAAAAATACAAAAGTAACAACAAGTAGCAACAATAACAAAAGTAACAATAGCATCAACCACAATAACAGTAGCAACATCAATAACACCATCAGCAATAACAACATTGATAGCTTTAGCAATAATCGCAGCGACAGCAACAACAGTAGCAATGGCAGCAACAACGGCAATAACAACAACAACAACAACAACAACAACAAATCGACAGGTTAAGAGCAAGACTGAGTGAGCACACCAGGAAACCCTCACGTGCTGCTCTGTTTACGCAGGAGATGGAGGTTCGTGTTGATCAGATTTTATAGTGTTGTGCTCACCACTCCGCCAGTTCATTTCATCAACAGTCTGTCGCGTTTTAACTCGCGTTCAAAGTTTTATTGGAACAAGGAAGAGTCTTCGTCCCTTAGTAAACAACTTGGGCTGTTTAATATGCAAACAAGTGTGGCTGATGTAAACCATTTACGATGTAATGAGTTATTTTAAGGTTGGTGATTTTTGTTTCATGTAGGAATTTTACTTCTTTTTTTTTAATTTTCAAATGAAAAGGCTACTAGGTTGGGTTTTTTGAATTTTTGAATTTTTTTTTTTTTTTTGGGATGGGTGGGGGGTGCCCTTTTTTATTTTCCTAATTTTATTTTTATAAAATTTAGACTTCACGAAGTAACCCTTCATTTTTTTCACTTGATTTATTAAAACACAAAAGAAAAAAATGCAAAGTAATCTTTACGTTTAATTTGAAGTGTTAAAGTTTCTTTCATAACACTTTTCAGATTCCATTCATTTTAATATTCTCAGAAGTACCCGCTGTGCATGCTTTCTTCAAATAAAACCCGAACTCCCCTGTTTCACCCCCCCCCCCTTTTTTTATTTTTTTTTCACCCCACCCAATTTAAAAGAAAGTTAGGTCGCAAAGGATATTCAAAATAATTTTTTTTTTGTTAAAACTTAAAGGATAACAAATGCTTTGTTTTTTTTTCCCGGATAGTAGAGAGACACGCATTCAGCAAGTGATTAAGAGTGTAATTAGATTAAATGGGAAACAACTAACAAACTCTAAAACCAGAAGAAGAATATTTGAAAGAGAAATGGCATAATGACACATTCATGAGTCATGAAATAAAGTTAGCGACGATAAAAATTCCCAAAGCTAAATAAACAAACTCTCCTTCAAACCACAGCTTTATCTCAGTCTTCAATACATGCTCCTAACGTGTGCTGCAGCCGTGACGGGCCAAGTTCAAGATTATATAGAAGGTGGTTTGGAATATGGCATTCTTCATTCAACACCTGCAAAGCTCTCTTTGAAGCTGAAGTCAACTGTGAAAGAGCCAGGCAGACAAATGGCTTTTTGATCATAATTTCAATTAAAGTTAGACATGGCAAAGAAAAAAAATCTCTGATATATCCATTCTGTTAGCAGCATTGACGGAAATGCAACTATTTGTTGGATGAAAAGCAATATAAAGATATAAACTGAATTTACTCAAACCTCTCCCTCCATCTGCCCTACTCTTCCTCTTCAGTCCCAGGCAATCCGCTTGAATTGAAAGTTTTCTCCTCTAGTTTCTACCAGTCTTCAGGTACTTTCACTTTTATTTTCTACTTGAAAGTTGGTGTTAAATTGGGTGCGATAGGTCTGTATACAGCTTTTATACGTCGCCATAAAATCTTTAAACTTGGCTAACAAAGTGATATTATTTCCAATTTTTTTTGTGTTTGCTGATATTTCGTATCTATATCTTGTTACGGGCCTATAAAAGCTTCACAGAGTTCGAATGATTAACGTTCTGTTGAAAGAGGGCTTTCATTGGATTTACATAGTCGCAGCTGCTGCGGTTATAGAAATGGCACTTTTACCGATTTAATTTAAAGCTTTGCCGAGATCTCTGTTCAATATGTTTTATACCTTAAGGGTTTTTTTTTAATGAATATATTTTTGTTTTACAAGCTCTGATACACAATGGTGATCGTAATGAGGGGTGTTTCCGTATTTGTTGTTGGATTTACATCAAACTTTATTTGAGGAACACAAACTATGTAGGAGACAGAGGCCTATATTCCATGCTTATACTCGGTGCACTCTGTCCATACACTTTTTTAAGATAAACGAGAAGAGGCAAAATTTGCTAAAGATTTGTCGCAACTGTTTTGGGTTCAGGTAAAGAACTCTTACACATGTGACGATCTTGCTGAAGTAAATTGTTCAAACATTTTTCTAAACATATAGTTTGAACATAATATTTACACCGGGCCATACAGAGACGAGTTACACGTGGGGTAAGCCAGCAGGTGTGGGGAGGTATTTTTTTCAGCCGCGCGAAGTCATAGAAGAAATGGAAAAGAGATGGGCGTTAGGCAGAAATGGGAGAGGGAGAGAGAGAGAGAGAGAGAGAGAGAGAGAGAGAGAGAGAGAGAGAGAGAGAGAGAGAGAGAGAGAGAGAGAGAGAGAGAGAGAGAGAGAGAGAGAGAGAGAGAGAGAGAGAGAGAGAGAGAGTGAGAGAGAGAGAGAGAGAAAGAGAGAGAGAGAGAGAGAGAGAGAGAGAGAGAGAGAGAGAGAGAGATGATGATGATGATGGAAGAAAGAGGGGTGAAAAGACGCGACCGAAAAAAATGAAAAAGAGAGATAAAGAAACAAGCTGTTGGAAGCTGAGAAATTGGAAAGGAAAGAAACGGAGAAAAACGAATCATTTTAAGAAATAAACATTCAGAGACTAAAGAAGGAAGCAGTAGTGGTGGATAATAACCCTGTCGGTGTTGCTGCTGGGTCCGATAATAACCGTTTACATCTTTGCTGCGATAGAGGAATTGGTTGGAGACAGTTCGAGTTTTATTGGTTTTGAAATAGCCAATATATTGTAAAGTGGCAAGGTAAAATTTTTACAGCTTATTTTTCACAATTTTTATACACTTCTTGTTTGAAACCAAAAGGGTAAATTGTATACCCCACGGAGCAAACTGGTTCAACTTGGAATTCTTTGTGATCTCCTGGTTGGTATAAAATATTTGATATTGGATAGTCCACATTGTACACGCGAGACTAATATGTGTACACGAAAACGAATGAGATATTTGGTCTGTAAGTTTTGGAATTGGTCCTCAGATCGAGTCTGCTTGTTGAGATTAACAGATGTTCAAGTAATTTGGGGATTTCGTTCTGCCAAAATGAAAAAAATTGTTCCCTGTTGGTCCTGATTCCTAAAATGTTTTCTCTGGTAGGAATAGAAAATTTTTAAGACAATATACGTGTTTCCGGTTTCTCTTTAACTTTTTCTTTACATTCTTATTCTTCTTGAATTCTAGAGAAAGTGTTGATTGCAGATGACACAGCAGGGAAGAATTAATAGTGTCTGTCTAGTTGAGCTATTTTAAGAAAGGAAGTGGCAGCAGTTATAGAATTGAATGACACTGTGGCTTGCTGAAAGATGTTTTTACATGTTTCAAAGGTTGAAGCTAACGAGCATGAGCCATTCTAGCTTCTGTTGCTACATGATAAACTTCGCTTCAACAAAGTCAGTACTGTTGGTCGCCAGATAATTTGTTACATTGATCTGTAAATAGAATGTGGATAGATAATCATTGATAGAGTGACAGATATTAGATGTACACAAAGATGGATAATGGTATAGAGAAAGTGGGGAAGTATAAAATTCTGGCAAAATTGCTAATTTTTACTGATTCGTACATGTATGGACATTTATATCTAAAGGTTGTCTTTTAATTTAATTTCGAAAGTTAATGATCTCACAAATTCCTTTTTTTCTCGAATTATTTTAAAAAGCTAAAGGGATTGCTTTTAAAATTTCTTTTGCCAAGGTGCGTGTATACTTAAGGCGGAGATTTCCAAATATCTTTCACAATCAAGTTATTATTATAAAAAAAAGCAAAAAAAATACCACCCAAAAAGAATCAAACAAAAAAAATAAAGACTTAAATCTACTTATTATAACCATGAAGCTCTTAAATATAGTAAGTTGAGTTGACAAGTCTGTGCCTTTTGAAAAAAGCGAAATTTGAGAAAGGTAATGAAAAACAAAAGAGATGTAGTTCTCCAACAATCACCCGCTGTGATGAAAACAGCAAGAGGTCAGGTGAGCGAACATGAGCCAAATCCACTGATATTCACCAAAAAAGGCATTCATTGTTGGAAAGGCAGGTTTTTAAGAGAAACTAAAACAAAGTGAAAGATCGTGACGACTGCGAAGTTTCAGCAGATCTTACGTAATCAGACAATCAAAAAAATATAGAAGAGAACAAATCTTAAAACGCCTTTGTGAGCTGTTCAGCTTCTTCTTCTCAGATCACCAAGGCTGGATTGGCGGATCTGTACAGAAGCAAAATAGTTAAGGTTCGAAGGTATGAAAGAGACATATAGAAAGAGCTACAACAATCCGGCTACCAAACCAAGGCAATGTTATGTGCTGCCGCATAGCCAAGCTAAAACTCTCATTGAAATCCATCTTAGAGGGTTTAAGCGCTGCAAAGTTCCTCGTGAGATCAGTCTATGACCCCCTACCCTGTAATAATGAGCTTGCGCTCAAGCTAGTGCTATCTGTGGTGTAACAGATCTAAAGTTAAAGTAAAAATAATAGACATAATACAAGTTTCATATTTAGTATTTTAAGTTCAGTTCAATGCTGATCTGTGATATAAAGGAAGACGGATAATGTAGGTCTATCTATCTATGCAATTACTACAAACATGATGTTATGGAATAAATAAACATTATATGATCTGAAATTATATTGCTGATGAATTTGCTGTCATTTATCAATAATAATAATAATATTATTAATAATAATAGTAGTAGTAGTAGTAGCCGTAATAATAATAATAATAATAATAATAATAATAATAATAATAATAATAATAATAATAATAATAATAATAATAATAATAATAATAATAATAATAATAATAACTGCTTAACAGTTCCCGCTATAAACATCTTATAAACTAATCGAATTTGAACTCAACAATTTTTTCAGACTTCATTTTTTTTCATTTTCGTTGTTTTCCTTTAAAATTTCTGTGAAACTGATAATAATTTTAAAATATATGCCTACTTACCAAAAAATTTCCTTCAGTGTCCTCTCTTTGTTGTAATGAACCAGGCATAGGTTGATGTCTGGCACCGATGTTTGATATTGCTGATCTAGGCAACTCCTGGTCTCGTAGAAACATCAATTCGTGGTAATACCACAGTTTAGGCACATAGATATCCTCTTCGCCTGCACCAGACGTTTTTGAGCTCTCTACCTGTCATTTCATCAGGCCTACCTTTATTATTAGTTAGTTTTATCTGTTTTCATTCAATGTTGATAAAGTGCAAAAGCACTCACGATCACATCATGTATGTATAATTCATCACATCATGTATGGATAATTTTTTTTTTAATTGCATTAAATATTTCGATTTGAAATGTCAGCTTGTTCTTTTATTGCCTTTCCAAGATATACTACTACCACCACCACTACCACTACTACTGCTACTGCTACTACTACTACCACTACTATACTACTACTACCACTACTATACTACTACTACTACTACTACTACTACTCCTACTACTACTACTACTACTACTACTACTACTACTACTACTACTACTACTACTACTACTACTACTACTACTACTACTACTACTACTACTACTACTACTACTACTACTACTACTACTACTACTACTACTACTACATGTACTACTACTAATAATCATGATAACAACAACAATAATAATAGTAATAATAATAATAATAATAATAATAATAATAATAATAAAAAGAAGAAGAAGAAGAAGAAGAAGAAGAAGAAGAAGAAGAAGAAGAAGAATGATAATGATTAGAATTAATAGTAATAACGATGATACTACTACTACTACTACTACTACTACTACTACTACTACTACTACTACTACTACTACTACTACTACTAATAATAATAATAATAATAATAATAATAATAACATAACAAAAATAATAATAATAATCATTTAATAATAATAATGATGTTGATAATAAAATATTTCACAGTTGATAAATATATGTGTACTGTACTTACCTTCAAATACTCGCGTGAAAGTGACTGGAATATTTGTTGACATGTCTCTGGTATAATCTGCCCCAAAGCTTGGGGAGATATACGAGTTGAGAATTTTAAATCCTCATAACTGCATCCTGTTGCCAAAAACCTCAGCGTTGCCGTCAAACGTTCATGGGAACTAATAGACTGCCTCAACACAGTGTCTTGCTTTTTAAGTACAGGGTCCAATATGCTGAAAAGCTCTAAATAATTTTCTTCTGCCATTCGAAGAAAATTAGTAAAATCATCTGGGTACAATCTCAATTCTTCTAATAGTGTGGTATGATTAATTCTACTCCTCTCTAGAAGCCACTTTTTTGCCCAGAAAGATCTATTTTTCCGCTGTTTTAACTTTAATTGAATATACAAGGTACATAGAATTAACCGCTGTTTCCTCGTGGGCGCCATAGTTTCTTCCAGTCAATTGAGAAAAAAGATTGCGTAGTGTGTGGGTGGAACTTGAACTAGACTTGAAACTGTGATTGTGCAATATGGCTTGAGACAAGTCACTTGAGTAATAGGCTTGTGCAGTGTGTGGCCAGCGTCTGGTCTCCTACAAGTCAATCAAACTTGGCCTAAATCACATGCACAACTTTCCAGTATTACCACACACCTACAGGTAAACTTGGGCAAATGACTTGTATCCAGTCAATTGCCCCAGTTCACTTGCAGGTATGTGGGGCGCTATAGACCTAATCTCCATGTCCAGTGTTGGTCTGAAGATGACTGGCATTCTTTCTCTGTCCTATTTTGCATCTCTCAGGAAGTCAAAAAATCTTCCAAGGAAAGCAGAATGGCCTATCAATAGTGTCCAACACTATATTCTCAAGGAAACGACCTCCTTTAAAGAATATTTGAGTTTCCCTGGAAAGGAAGCGTTTTTTGACTAGATTATTTTTACATCCATCATACTTATATATTTTATGTATGTGTGTGCGTGGTTGTGTATCACGGTTATCTTTACGTGCGTCCCAGTCTACCAGGTACATTTAGATTTTGGAGGAGGAAGTCCGATATTCGAATCCTGACTAGACCAAGACGGTATACAATTGAATACTTGGGACAGCTTCTTTCCTTCCATCCACACCTCAACCTTGACAGCACGAAAACGTCAACATATAAATAAAGTAAAAGATCTCCTCAGTGTGCTAGATAGTCGCGCTGTTTGTAACAGTCTCGATGAGTGGAAAAACCTCTTGTCTGAGCTTCGTGAAGCTCACGTGGGAAAGACCTCTTTAGGCGTCCTTCTATTTATCTGTATCTGAAAAGGAAGGCTCTGGACGAGTTATTGGTGAGATGTTTCATGTCGTTAGGAATTAGTTGCCCTTAAAGAAAGTAATGCATCTTGATTTTAAAATGGAAATGGTACAGGAAGTATCTTAAACGCAGTCAATTTCTTGTACAGTAATGCTTTTTTCAAAACAAAACAGTATGTTACACGATAACAGACATCAACATAAGGAGGTGAAGCTCAAGCACTTAGAAGACTCAGTGTTAAAAGAGCGAGTGGCTCATTATTGCCCTCATCGTCTCAGATCTCCGGGCCTGAAGTGTTTTTCTACTTTTCAGCCCACTTGGCAAGTGGAGTGGCCGAATTATTAACAAAAATAAAATAGCTTGGGCGGCCGTTACTGTTTTGCTGGGGAACTCTTAAACAGTTTCGAGTAAAGATTTTTGCTGAGATAATCTTTAAACTTTAAACTCTCTCTCTAGTCTATAATGGTGGGAAGTGGAGAAACCGTGGCCGCCGTACAGAGAAGAGGCTCAATAGCTGTCACGTGGCGACTTAGCAGATAACATATAACAAATGAGTTGTTTGGGATTTTTCCCCAATCTTCAGCATGCACTGTCAGTTTTAGTACATTTCAATTGTGTAACAAAGAAAATACCAGGGAGTGTTTGTTATGGGGATTCTAAACTTTTAGGACTTAAGAGGATTCGCATCGGGAGAGTGTGAAAAGTACGTGAGTAGAATTTTCTCGTACACTTTGTTGTGTTTCTCTTTTACTACTACCATGGCTGCTAAACATATTTTTTTTCCTCTTTTTTAAGCTTTTCATAATTTGATCACATCGTGTCTCGACATATCTTGTTCTAATAATGATTTTATATCTTCTACTCTTTTTATCTAGAAGTATAACAAGCTATCAATGTTTTTAATGAACGGAATTAAATAACGTGTCCCTTTAATGATGATGCTCTAGGAAGCCCTGCTTCTTTCGAAAAGATTATTTCAGTAACGTGATCTATAATACAAAAGGACTGCACGCTGTATATATATATATATATATATATATATATATATATATCAAACATTGCGTTATATGTTCCTCTTGGTCTGGGATTTACCCTGTCATAGACACGTTATATCAAACACGAAAAACTAAACAATCAGACCTAAGTTTTTATATTCCCTCGATTCTTCGGTCCTCGTTCTTGTTTTTCTTTTTTTCTTTTTTTTTTTTTCGTTTGTCCGTCATCTTGCCCTTCCCCTACTCACCCCTTCCTTGTTTTTTAATCCTCTCAACCGTATTGAATAACCCTTGTTTTTTAATCCTCTCAACCGTATTGAATAACCCTTGTTTTTTAATCCTCTCAACCGTATTGAATAACCCTTGTTTTTTAATCCTCTCAACCGTATTGAATAACCCTTGTTTTTTAATCCTCTCAACCGTATTGAATAACCCTTGTTTAATCCTCTCAACCGTATTGAATAACCCTTGTTTAGATGAAAATGAAGCGCTCTCACAAGACAGAGGAGGTAATTTGAGCTCACTCATCTTCAAATTTGTGTTATCATTAAATCTCATGTACGTCATGGATATTTTGATCCCTTTTTACCCCATCATCCTTTACGCTTGATTCTCCAGCCCATTTGTGGGATGTCTATTTTCGACTAAGAGTGAATTTTGATGGAATCTCCCCATTTTAAGCACCCACTTTGTCTGCGTCACGTCCTTCTTGCTCGTCTCTCCAAATGATTTTGCTTTATGATTATTTTCTATCTGTTTTTTATCCCTTGTATATTTTTTATGTTGATATAGAGAGGATACAATGGATTTCTCATTTATTTATCTCTTTCTCTGTCTATTCAGCGTTGTTCTCTCTCTCTCTCTCTCTCTCTCTCTCTCTCTCTCTCTCTCTCTCTCTCTCTCTCTCTCTCTCTCTCTCTCTCTCTCTCTCTCTCTCTCTCTCTCTCTCTCTCTCTCTCTCTCAACAAAAACCTTAAGAATTTGCTTAAAAGAAATAACAAAATAATGACGTTCACCTCTTTATTTTATAAACGTCATTCGCAGCGATTTCCTTCCATTTTGTCCAAAGCAACTTGCTGTATAGAGTGTGTGTGTTTGTGTGTATGTCACAGTGGAGAGGAGGAGATTGGGGGATAGTGAGTGGGAAATTAGCGTTATTTCCTTTTCATTAGGTCATATATTTTCATCTCTCACCCAAAGTCCTTTGTGATAAGTTATCTGTGGCATATTTTTTTACCTTCTTTTCAAGGGTCTGTACACTTTTCAGTGTGTTTAAATGGTTACTTCTAACTTGTGCATTAAAATTATTGTTTTACTAAAAGGAAATTAAAACAAAATCGGTACATGACACATAACACCAGAAACGTCTCCTAATATCTAAATGAATGCATGACCTTGTGACACAATACATGAGGGAGGTTTAAAAAAATTAACTTCAAGTAAAAAAAAAACCCAAGGAACAATTAGTTTAAATGTGATCCATCGATTCCTTCCAGCGGACTTTCCTGTTGTTCTAGGGTCAATTTATTTCAAAGTTCTCCAAACATAATGAGTTTTTTTTTCATAACAAAAACAACATATCACATTCTCAATAAAAGCACCATATATGTACGGTACTCTAGCTCTGTGTTCGAAATCATCTTTGAATCCTTTCAATGATTCTTTGCAACAATAAACTAAAGTTAACTGGATTTAAAGAAAAAAGGAATTGGGAATTTAGAGGAAAGCTTTCTTTTACGACCCTATCTGGCGAGGGAAAAACTACTCTAATGATGCACACTATGAAACAATTACACTATCAATACTGCTTCTTTTAGAGCTTGACTGTAAGGTTTCATTTTTAGAAAAATGAGATGAAGGTTGAAAAGATGTGAAACTATAATTCACTGTACTATCCACTTCAAAGACCCTCTCTGTGGTTCTCTGCTGGCTGGAAGGTTTGGATAATCAACAAGATGATAGGAGTACATTGGTCCGGGGTAGCTCAGTGTGGGGACCTTGAGAGATCATTGGTACTACAGGATTTTTTTTGTTTAAAGAAATCTTTTTTTTTCTTTCCCCAAAGCAAATATTGGGGTTTAGTTTACATTGAAAAGGTTAACAAATCGAAAATTTCAGTGTTTTAGACTCTTCAGTTTTGATGTTATTGCTATCAGAATGATTCTCTCTCTTTATGTCCATCACTCTCTCTATCTTTCTATCATTCGCTCTGTCTCTTTTATTCTGTCTCTTCTTCCCTCTCTCTTCGCATATTCTTCCATTCACTTCGGTTTATAAGTCTGTCTACTTGTCGTGCCTTCCTTCTTCTTCTCTCTCTCTCACTCTCTCTTTCTCTCAATCTCTATCTCTCACTCTCTCTCTCGCTCCCACTCTCTCTCTCTCTCTCTCTCTCTCTCTCTCTCTCTCTCTCTCTCTCTCTCTCTCTCTCTCTCTCTCTCTCTCTTCTCTTTCTCGTGGTGTTAAAAGATAAAAATTAGTATTTTGCTCCCAATGAGCTGTGGCGCTCTATCCTTTTTTGTTTCTTTGTTTTGCTTTGTTTAATTTTGTGTTTCTTTTTTCTTTTCTCTGATTCTTTTTTTTCCACGATTTTAATATCGTCGTGATGGGAAAATGAGTCCGCAGAATTCGTTAAGCAAGCAGACATGATTTTGGATTTAAATACGTGGGAAAATTTCAGGAGGGATAAAGATAGATGAAAATAAGATATATATATATATACATGTATATGTATAATAAAAGATAGATAGATAGATAAATAAATAGATAGGTAAGTAGATAAATAGATAGATGGATGGATGGATTGATAGACACATGGATGGATAGGTAGATAGATAGATGGATAGAAAGATAGATTAATAAAGAGATAAATAATGATAATAATAAAATTAATAATCTAGATTTGGTTTGCCATGACTCAAGAGTTTCGAGCCCGTGCGGCTCTTATCAGATGGCTGTGTGTAATGGGCGGTGATGAGTGTTGGCGTTGGACAGTAGGATAGATATATAGATAGATGGATAAATAGATGAATAGAGAGAGAGAGAGAGAGAGAGAGAGAGAGAGAGAGAGAGAAAGTTGCGAAGATATACATTAAGATGATGATTTAAATTGAAAAAAAAAGAGGAGATAAAAACAAATATAGACGGAAGCCAGAAAGAACACAAAGTAAGAGATAGAAAGCTAAGATAGGGTAGGGGTGTAAAAATAGGCAAATAGGACAGAAGAAAACAAAAAAGAGAGAGAGAGAGAGAGAGAGAGAGAGAGAGAGAGAGAGAGAGAGAGAGAGAGAGAGAGAGAGAGAGAGAGAGAGAGAGAGAGACGGCGAATAAAAAAATATAGAAATAAATGCATAAAAAGACAGGAAGAAAGGGAACATGAGAGAGTCAAAGAGAGAAACAGAGTGAGAGAGTCAAAGACAGAAAGAGAGCAAGAGAGGAAAGAAAGAAAGGAAACTGCCAGCACTAAATGAGACTCATTCCCCTGAGACCCACGAACGCACGTGACAGCTAATGAAGAACAAAACAAAACCAAGAAAAGTTAATAAAACTCCCAAAAGGCGCTAATATTTTTTAAATCTATCGATCGAAAAGCGTGAAGTCGGCTCAGCTAGGTATCCGTTGCTTTTTTTCCTTCAAATCTCAAATTATTTTTGGGAGAGAGAGAGAGAGAGAGAGAGAGAGAGAGAGAGAGAGAGAGAGAGTGTGTGTGTGTGTGTGTAGGTGGGTGAAAGAGATATAGAGACAGATATATCAGAGCTAACGTTATGGTTTAAATCTTCAGTGAAATTCAATCGCCCTGCTCCGCTGCAGGATTAACTCCAGCTGGTTCCTGCCTGACGGGGGCGTAAAATTTGTCAACTTGGTGGAGAGAGTCTAGTCGTCAGCATCTGCTCCATCGGAGGTAGCTAAACGTATTCGTTTCAAGAAAGGTGTGATTCAAATGTAAGCGAAGCGTTAAGATCTAGGTGAGACTCACAAATAAATCCAAGAAAATATGTTTATGTTATTGTAAGGAATTATCAAATGTACATGTTAGGATTATTTTTCGTTTTTCGTTTTGTTTTTATGTTTTTTCATTGTTTAATTTTTACATCAATATTTTTCAATATTATTTGATATGTTTTTATATGAAATATGTAAAGACTTGGTGGATAGATTAAACTATAACTTTCCTTGGTAGCTTTGAGGGATAACTGATCACTTTTTAGTTGTTGATGCTTTGATTAACATTAATTGTTTTTTTTTTCCTTTGGCTTTTAAAGGTTTTGATCTTTTTGTTAAAATGATTTATTTTTCCCCTATAACCAGTCCACTGACGTAACGCGTCGTTCAACCTCCACCAACACAGGCTCACTTGCTGTTTTTTTGTTGTTTTTTTGTTTGTTTCTTGTTTCTTTGTTTTTTTTAATTTAGCTCTGTCACAAGTCCGTACAGATAAGGACTAGAGACGAAAATGAATATTAAAACTTGTTAGGGAAAAAAGCAAAATAATTACTAAATCTTAAAAGTTTTTTTTTTTTTTTAAATTGAAACACTAAGCTAAAACAGTCAAACGCTTTTTACTAGCTTTTGTTTGCATGTTCATTACAGAAATATCACTTTTGTTGTTTTGTTGCATTTTTCATTACAAACGCTACAATTTTACAGTTAAAAAGTAATAAAATTACATTTTTTTTATTCATAGAGAAAAAAAAACATCGCATATTTTCGTTATCTTGAAAGCTTTTTTTTTTTTTTTTTTTGGGGGGGGGGGGGATTTTGTTCACACAGAAAAAATGAAAGAAAAACAGATACAAAGCACTTATTTTAGAGATTTTTCCTTTTTTTTTTATCCATTTGATAAAATTGCTTCATCTTGATTTTCTACCATATCATATTTCTCCTCTGTCATTTGAATTCTTCTTCAGTTTTGTTTCTCCTCCATCTCTGGACGTTCTTTTTCGTATAATATATATATTTATTCCCTCTGTATTTCCAACTCTTCATTTGTCCTCAAACTCCAGAATTCTAAATATTATTCTCTGCTCACCTTTACAATCTTCTTCAGTCATTAATCTTCTCTTGTATCTATAGATTCCTTCCCTTTTATTATGATTCTCCCTTATCTAGATTTCGCCATAACCAGGGTTTCTCCTTTATGAATAGATTTTTTATTTCTATCTCTCTGCTAATGCCTTGATGGAATCTAGAATAATAATGGACTGCATTCAACTTTTGAACTTCATTCTGTTTATTTTCTCTTTTGTCTGTCTGTCTGTCTGTCTGTCTGTCTGTCTGTCTGTCTGTTTGTCTGTCTCTGTCTCTGTCTCTGACTGTCTGTCTGTCTCTCTCTCTCTCTCTCTCTCTCTCTCTCTCTCTCTCTCTCTCTCTCTCTCTCTCTCTCTCTCTCTCTCTCTTTCTCTTTTTTTTCTTTTTTTTTTCTCCATACTGACTTCACGTTTCTACCCATGTGAACCAAAAGGTTCCTTTTTCCTCACTTTTGTTTAAAAAGATTCTTAACTCAAGTGGCATGCGATTTTCAAGCATCTTAAAGCAAGCCATAATAAGCGGCTTCAATAATTTTTATGCTATACCTTGTTGTTTTCGAGTTCGGAAATTAGGACGCACAATAGTGAAGAAAAAGCTAGCAAGCTCAGCGTGATCAATTCGATATTTCTGATACAGAGATGTTTTATGCGGGATACTGTTAAATCTACATCTTTGCTGATAAACCCAATTTTCCTAGAAAATATCGACTTTCTCTTTCCCTGAAAACTTCAGTTCTTTGGACATGTTGCGCAGCCTAGTGTGTTTTTCCTTCCTCAAATTCATGCGTGGAATGTTTTCGGGTTGCTTGCCTGCTGTAGAACTGGAGCTAATTGTATCACTTTTTGACATAAACTAAATTTATTCAAATTATACTGCACTGGCATGAAACATATAGCACTGCCAACGTTGAGCTGATAACTAAACTAAACCTGGCTTGTATAAAAGAAAATTCAGTCTTCTACCATTTCTGCGGTTGGTTGACACCTAATTCCATATCCGAAAAGTTTAGCTTCTTGCAGATTGTCTTTTCAATTGGAAACCCGAGTTTCACTAAATCTGATGATGTGACATTACCTTAAAAATAGAAATCACGTTTTTTATTTCCGATGTTGAAATGTTATTAAACGACCGACATGAATCACGTTTACAAGCATGATGCTCAAGATTTTGTGTTATCAGAAATGCCTAGCCTTAGCTTTCAAACTCCATCTTGGTCCAGGACTAAGAATTGTGATTACCACTGGGTGGGTCGATATGGTTCGATGGGTGGAGATAATTACTTTCTTGGTTCAGTAAGCTTATATAGGGAGTCTCTTTTCAGGAGCTACTTTGAGATTTCTTATCAAAAGACAAAATCTAAATATCTCATTATTAAAGTTATTATGTGGAAGGCTTTTATTCTTTCAACTCTGGGCAAATGAAGATATGGATAGTGATAACGTTTATGAAAATCCCTAGTATTTAAGAGTTTAATTTGAATCTGATTCTGTGCTCGCTAATATTTTCTACCGACTTATGTTATCATTAAAATAGACAGTTTTCCTGGACTGACAAAAATATTTAATATAAAGTTTACGTCTATAGGTATTTCACAGGTATTTCAATCATAAGCCTACCGGATGGAATTGTTTAAATGCTGCTGGCAAAAAGCACAAGAGCTGCTTGGATTATAAAAACAGTTGTTTTTTTTTTTCTTTTCACTGAATTTGTATTGTTTGAAATAGTTTGAGCAATGTTTTCATGTTTTGCCATATCTTTGGAATCCTCACCAAGACACTGCTGGGTAGCTAGAGAGATGTGAACTGCTTCTTGGGAGGCTCGAATTAAATGGTTAATCTTGGTTTTTCTGTGCTCTGCTAAGACAATAATTATCTAAAGGACAATTAAAGTTCATCAATCTTGGTTTTTCTGTGCTCTGCTAAGACAATAACTATCTAAAGGACAATTAAAGTTCATCAATCTTGGTTTTTCTGTGCTCTGCTAAGACAATAATTATCTAAAGGACAATTAAAGTTCATCAATTACTTCTCCCATTCTCCTCATACATTCATTATAATTTTTCAAGATCTAGATTTTTTTAAATTTCTATAGAAATATGGTTGAAAAAATAGTTTTATCTAGCTATTTTGAGCTATATCTTATAACTATAATTTTTTTCCATTGTTTTGTCGCAAAAAAATCGTTTTTTGTTGATCAACTACATTAGATACATTGAGGTGACTTCTTGTCTAGACAAACTATCACTATTTCCGCCTCAATTTCAATACTGATGGCGGTAGCACATGAGTCCTGACGCAGGTTATCGTATAAGTCTTTACACAAAAAATAAACGAGACATTTTATTTGGGTGTTTGGGTCATATCTCTTTCGAATACACTGGGTAGTTACATTTTTCAGAGGATCTGTTATGATTGAGAAATTCCGCAGAAATTTACTCTAGCATCCGTTCTGCTGAATTCGTTATGCCCGCTGTTTATTCTGGAATTGTTTCGTTTTTCAAGCGAAAACCTTTGTGTTGCTTGATTATGAGCACAACTCGGGTTTGCATTTCAGAATGGTTTCATGACAGGGCGAGCCACAGCAATCTTCGAGATGAAGAAGTTTAGCCTTTGTTTATAAATGATGCGAGTGTTGTCATGACAGGGCGAGCCACAGCAATCTTCGAGATGAAGAAGTTTAGCCTTTGTTTATAAATGATGCGAGTGTTGTCATGACAGGGCGAGCCACAGCAATCTTCGAGATGAAGAAGTTTAGCCTTTGTTTATAAATGATGCGAGTGTTGTCATGACAGGGTGAGCCACAGCAATCTTCGAGATGAAGAAGTTTAGCCTTTGTTTATAAATGATGCGAGTGTTGTCATGACAGAAGCACGCAAAGACATTGCAAATAAAGATTTGAAAGTCTCAGTAAGATTGCAACACTGAAACGGCACAAACCAAGTTTATAGCATATATCTGTGCATGATGTCTTGACGTTCTAGACTAGATTTACCTTGAAGCTAAATATTTGCCTAAGGCGATTTTGAATGCGAACAATCAACAGCCGTTGGGGTTGATAATTATGATGTTGAGAATTGAAAACGCTAGTTTTGTTATAATGTCTTTGAAACAACAACCCAAATTTGGAAGAAATTTTAATTTATAGAAGTTCGAAGAGTTTGCCAAGTAGACAGAAATGTATCTTTAAATTAAGAATTTCAGAAACTGAGGAGTCAACTATATAACTTCAAGAACATTTTTTTTTTAATCTAAAGAAAAGATTTGTGTGAGGTAATGACTTGTTGTATAAATTGTCTCTTAATCTGTGCAACTACAGAATGTTGCTCTTAAGAAGCTATTGAATCAGTTTGTTACGGATTTGCTATTTAGCCGAATCTATTAAGTTCTACATGAACTTTTGTGCAAAAATTGTAGCCAAAAATTTATTTTTTACTTAATTGTTAGAAAATAAGAGAAAAATCGATCCTAGTCAATGTCGCTATTAATTTCTATTTTTAGACAATGAAAACAGAGGGAGTGTCAGACCACCCACAGCGCTTCCTCAAACTCTAATCAATGATCTGACAAGGCTAAAAATTTTAAACTTTAGGTTAAAAAAGAAATTAGATCTGGACGTGACAAGCTACACACCATCCCACAGAACTGACAATGATTGGACAGCTTTCAACAGATAGAGAAATCAGCCTAAGCTGTGAGGTCGGGCGACAGAACTGGCGAAAGGCGCTAAATGAATAAAAGAAACTGTTGGATCGCGATAAATTTCAATAACCAGGAAAGTATTTTACAGAATATTCTATAGTTTTTTTCCGAATACTATAGAGTGTAATAATAATCATATTTTGTAACATCATTCAGTTAAGTTTTTCCAATTTGTGACGCTATATAAAATAAAGTTTAGGAACCTCACAATGCATCGTAGCTTCGATAAAAGATCCCCATAATCTTATATTGATGAAATACTGTCTCGTTCGATCAATATTAACTTTTAAGGGTCAATAACCTATCTTGGCCGAATGGTCAAGGCTGGGTACTTTCCTACAAAATGTGTCTTGTAATTTGTCTCGATAACATACAGGAAGGTGTTATTGAGCATATTAAAGAAAAACAACTTTTAGAAGCAGAATATTATATCTTTGCTGCCCTAATACCAAAGATAAATCATTTTGAGAATATTCTCTAGGTCATTTCATGTCCAAATTTTATAGTTCGACCTTCAACTAATTTTTTTAGAACCCGTGTGAACAAAAGTCTAAACTCTGTGATGTTAGGGCTTGAGAAAAGAAGCTAGATAAAGTTTGAATACATTAGTAATTTTTAAGTACTCACGATATGACTGTCAAGATGTATATCTAGCCTAATTTTGCTAAACCAATATCATCGAACTTTGGTACTGGTTTTTTACGTTTCCTCCTCATTTTGCAAAACATGTTATTGTCTCCAGCTGGATATAATAAGTATTCAAGATCGTCTTAACAAACTTAAGATGAAGTTATTGAATGTATAATCAAGTTTTCATCAACTTTTTGTATCGTTTATTCTTCTTTTCTAAATTGGGCTGCTCAGGACATCTCTTTATATATTTTGCCTCTTGTCATTTGATTAATGATTACAAGTCTTTAACATTGAGTATTTTTTAAAATCTTATTTCCAGTATTAGGGATTAGATTAAACTATAAGCATGAAGCTCACACGTTTTTTCAAAGGTAATTTTATTTCAACCTTTTCTTATCAAAATCGAAAGATTCGGTTATTGCTTTGCATTTCATTTTTTGCGAATTAAATGTAATTTGCTTTATCCTCTCCGCTTCCCCCAGTTTCATGTGTGACATTGTTGAGAATAATCCTCACAATAAATTATAGGCCTTAATGTAATGGTAAAATATTCTAATATGTTTTTGTTACCTCTATTGAAAATAAAAGAGGTGAACTTATTGAGCTCTGCTTAACTAAGAATAAAACAACGTAATCATTATGACCTTGACTACCAGGTTTCAGACTTAGTTGACATTTCTGACTACAATAAAGACAACTTTCTAATCACAAAATATATAGAAAAATCTGTAGGAATCTTAATTTCAAGAGCAGACATTTCACTTCTAGGTGTATTTTATGGAAGAATATGAGGAAAGTATATTTCTCTTGAGACGATACTCTGACACACGACGGCAATATAAAATATATATATATATATAAGGGCACCAGCCTTAAGGGACTGGTCAGATTAGGCTTCGTTTTGCTTTTGTATTTTTTTAATTCTTTTTTTTTTTTTGTCTTGATTTTTTTTATTATTTTATTTACTGCTTTTTTATTCCTTTTTTTTTTTTGGCTTTTCCCTTTTTTTTTTTTTTTTGGATACACATATTTGATGGCCATCATTCGCAAAATAATCTTAATAAACGATTTGAGATGAGGCAATAAAATGTTCATATAATGGTGAATCTCAATCATAGCTGAAACGGTCCTTCATAAAAGTATAAAAAGCACTTTTGTTGGAATTACTACCCTTTAAATAAAAGGACAAATTTATATGTCCCCAACATACAAAATTGAAGATAATCCAATCACACCGTTTTGTCATCGGATTGTCTGTTTTTCAAACTGTCCTGGCATCAAATATCAAAGGTTTTTGAGCAAACCTTCAAACATTTCTCGGGAATCTTTCGTGACTTTGAACTTCTCAAAGGACAGAATTTCCTACGAATCTTGTTTTCTATTTCACGATGTTGTTTTTTTTTTTATTCAGTGTGAATGGTATATCAACTCCTTGATGTGTTTGATTAAGAACCGCCCAAGAGATACATTAGAAACTCAACTGACAGTCTTGAAAAGTGGCTAAACAAACATAATATTGCGAAACTCTCTCTCTCTCTCTCTCTCTCTCTCTCTCTCTCTCTCTCTCTCTCTCTCTCTCTCTCTCTCTCTCTCTCTCTCTCTCTCTCTCTCTCTCTCTCTCTCTCTATCTCCCTCCTTCTCTCTCTCTTTCTCTCTATGTATCTATATTAAATCAATCCATCTCTTCATGTCTATATCAATCTCTGTATATATCTCTATTTTTCTTCCTTCTCCTCTCTGTCCCGTACTCCTACAGTGATCTTTCTATCCTTTACAACTGGGAACCTCCCAGATATGCTGGGAGTTTGTTATCTGAAGCACAAGAATCAACGAGACAAGCTTATTGAATTAACGACACCTCTTTCATAAGCAGATGGCGTGATGCATAATGTCTAGAGTCCTGTTTCGAAACGAAAGCAGTCGATATTTGGTTTTGTGGATTATTTTTTTTTCTGATATTGACGTTCATTCCTGCTTTTATTTGGTTTTAAGCTAAGGCAATAAAGATCAACAGATAACAATGATAACGCTAGAGTCAGGTAAAACATTAGAAAATCACAATGAAATTCTACTTCTCTAATTATAAAACAATTTCATTTAACCTTAAAAATGTTATTTTGCTATCGTTTTCTTTTCTTGTTGTTGTTGTTTTTGTTGTTGTTGTTGTTGATGTTGTTGTTGTTGTTGTTGTTGTTGTTGTTGTTGTTGTTGTTGTTGTTGTTGTTGTTGTTATTATTATTATTATTATTATTATTATTATTATTATTATTATTATTATTATTGTTGTTGTTGTTGTTGTTGTTTTTGTTGTTGTTGTTGCTGTTGTTGTTGTCGTCGTTGTTTTTGTTGTTTCAAGGAAGATGACTGTGAAACATGAAGGTTGGTTGTTGTTTTTTTTTTTATTTAAGACATCCTCCTAAGCCCAACTCATAACATTCTCTTCCAAGAGTCTACGCTCACTAATCGATATCATCTGTGTAGATCTAGACCTGAACATGAAATAAACAGGGCAGCATAATAAAGATTTCACAACGTCAAAGCAATGTTTTACTAAGTTTGTCGGTAGAGTAGATCGTTTGTTACTTTCTTATCTTAATCTAGGATGTCAATATTTTTACATTTTGACGTGATTTTTATTTTAGATCTTCATCTTGTTTTAACCGTCTTCCTCATAATCTTAACCCGTTGGACCTTCATCTTGTTTTAAACGTCTTCCTCATAATCTTAATCCGTTGGACCTTCATCTTGTTTTAAACGTCTTCCTCATAATCTTAACCCGTTGGACTTTCATCTTGTTTTAACCGTCTTCCTCATAATCTTAACCCGTTGGACCCTCATCTTGTTTTAACCGTCTTCCTCATAATCTTAACCCGTTGGACCCTCATCTTGTTTTAAACGTCTTTCTCATAATCTTAACCCGTTGGACTTTCATCTTGTTTTAAACGTCTTCCTCATAATCTTAACCCGTTGGACCCTCATCTTGTTTTAAACGTCTTTCTCATAATCTTAACCCGTTGGACTTTCATCTTGTTTTAAACGTCTTTCTCATAATCTTAACCCGTTGGACCCTCATCTTGTTTTAACCGTCTTTCTCATAATCTTAACCCGTTGGACCCTCATCTTGTTTTAAACGTCTTCCTCATAATCTTAACCCGTTGGACCCTCATCTTGTTTTAAACGTCTTCCTCATAATCTTAACCCGTTGGACTTTCATCTTGTTTTAAACGTCTTCCTCATAATCTTAACCCGTTGGACCTTCATCTTGTTTTAAACGTCTTCCTCATAATCTTAAACCATTACTACTAATGCAATAAATATCTGGATACACATAGCTTTATCTGATTGTGCTGGTTTCATGCAAATGTAAGTCTAGTGACAACACCGGTGTACACACCATCACCCGCTTGGCTTTGTGTCAAGTCTGGCTTGCTGGCGGTTAATTCGGTCATTTTTGTTTTAAAAATAAAAGTGTTGAATTTTCCCTCCATGGCTGGTTTGTCTAGCCGTGGTGTCCATTCTGACGTCGTTAACAATAAGTTTAGACATTCCAGTTATGCACTCGCAAAGTTGTTTTAGTGGCAGAGTGTACAATTCATAAATGCACAGGGACTTGAGGTCGAGTTCGACTTTTTTTACATGATTATTTAATTTGATAAATGTGATAGATAGGATTATTAAATGTCGATCAAATATTGCAGAATATTTCATCTATGTTGCATGAATGCTTTATAAAATATATCAGAATAAAGTTATTTTATTTTTCAAAATTGATTATTTTCTACCCTGCATTCGAGCTAAGTAAAACAATGATGTTTTCGTAATTTCATTGTGACATTTTGTAAATAAACCGGTAATGAATCAAAAGAGAATTTTAAACGAATGAATGTTTTGTTTTTTTTTATTAAGAAGGAATTCACAAAGATGTATGCGAGTTACGTTTTACCTTTTTTTTATAGCACATTAAGCATTATTGGCTGCTCTGAGGAACAAAGATAATACAAACAGAAAAGGCTAAATTCAAAGAGCATTAAATTTCAGAGTCCTGGTCTTATCAACTGTTACCACATGAAAGTTTATCTACAGTAAGTGTAGCCTGCAATGACCGATACTGGTCGAATATGTAAATAAACATCTTGGACTTAAATGTTAAGACCGTTGTTTTTTGGTTGTTTTTTTTTTCCTAATTGAAAAGCTTTCATTTCAGGACATGTAAGCTGAGAGACGTCAGTATATTACTTATTTTTTCTGGTATTAGACGCTGAGTGCAAAAAGGTCTAAATAGAAAACATTTTTCAGGAAATGAACTCGAACAGGTCATGAAAAAAGTGCGAGGTCGAAAGCAAAAAGCCGTCAACGGAAACATGGCAGATGAGGAGAAATTGATGGAGTACAGAAAAAAGAAAACTACCACATTCTCACTGGTTTTATTATATGAAAACAAAACAAAAACGCTAAGTACATCTTTGGACATGGGAAGGAGATATTTCTTATGTTTTGGAAATGTTTCATTACAGATATCTTTACAGTTTTTGTGTCTGAGATAAGTGATAAAAACTGGATGTGGGAGTTAGTGGCACATGAGAGACGTTTTGAAATGTTTCCTGTTTTCTCTGTCTGTTTCTACTCGTAGAAAACTCGGAGAAAGACACTAAAGAAAATGTAACTCATGGAGAAAAAAAATTCCTTGTCAAAAGTGGACAAACCTTTGCATTTTCATGCTTGATGGTCGTTTTTTGTTAATTTTTTAAAATTATTTTTGTTGTTATTGTTTTTATTGTTTTGTTGTTGTTGTTGTTTTTCTTGTTTTGTTTTGTTTCTTTTTACTTTACTTTCTAACGATTTATTAAGATATACATCGAGAGAGAAAAAAAATTATCATATTCTGAAGGATATTTGGAATCGGAAGAACCAGTCTTCCTGACCGAACTGTTAATGGAAACTGGTTTTGGAAGGAATTGATTCCCAAATCCGCTCACCGTGATTACATTGATGACTATTCAGCGCTATCAGAGGTTTCAGTAAAGTTATGTTTTTATGGGTTTCTCACTGCTACCCTTTATTATAGTAAAAAGATGCCCCGTGCAGAGAAGCTAGTGCTGGAAAACTTACAGCACTAAATATTTAACATTTGATAGAAACTGGTTTTCTGATGTTATTGAATGAGCAGTTATACTCGTTGGTTTCTGACCGATGTACTTCTGGTATTGTTTTAATATTTTCACCCTTCTATCTGCCTGTCTGTCTTTGTTTCACTTTCTCTCTCTCTCTCTCTCTCTCTCTCTCTCTCTCTCTCTCTCTCTCTCTCTCTCTCTCTCTCTCTCTCTCTCTCTCTCTCTCTCTCTCTCTCTCTATCTCTCTCTCTCTCTCTCTCTGTGTCTCTGCTTCACTTTCTCTCTCTCTTTCTATCTATCCATCTATCTATCTATCTATCTATCTGTCTATCTCTCTCTTCCTTTTACTCTCTTAGACACACTTAATCTTGTTTTCTCCCAAAATGTTACTAACTTTCTCTATCAGTAGATGTTAAGTACATACTCTCTACCCTCTGTTTCCCCCCCCCCCCCTTCTTTCTCTCTATTTCACTTCCTCATTACTTCTATCATTCCTACAGCTATATCTTTTCTCTATTCATCTACAAACAATAGTCTTTGCGGGCATGTATGTAAGAGTTATTTCACAACCCTGGTATGAGTATTGTTTGCTGTGAGACACCGTTCTGACCACACGCCAACCCCGAGTGACTCACATCGACCTAGCGGCTCACGCCAGTCTGGCAGACCAGGCACAGTGACCCAACTAGAAGCCGGCAGTCCTGAACATATCCGCGATACAATCACCCGACCGCGATTGATTTAGGGCCATATTGGGCCGGCGAGTTATCCTGCTCATACACACGGAATTACGCGATTCGCCGCAGGAAATGGAAAGCCGGAGACTGAAGAAAGAGAGAGATAGGAAAGTTTCCAGAAAAGGAGATGAGTGAGATATATATTGCGGAATAGAAATGGGGTGCAAAGAGTTGAAAACTTCAGTGTTAGCTTAGGATTTCTAAAATAAACTTCAAATATTAAGAAGTACATATATGTAAAATGAAAAACGTACAGTGTCACTTGGAGTGACAGGGAATAAAATACGGAAGGAAATTTTGTGTTTGTGAGTGTGTGTGTATGGTGGATGGAGAGGGTTCCAGAAAAAAAATTACAAGAGGAGGAACGAAGGGGTAGAAAGACAGAAAGAAATAGATGGGACGAAGGGAGACAAAACCATTCAGAGAGAGAGAGAGTGAGAAAGAAATATCGATCTAGAGGGAGAGTAGAGAAAGAAAGAGAGAGAGTGAAATAAAATGAGATTTAGAAGAGGGAGAGAAGAGGAATGAGAAACATGTAGAGAAACTGAGAGGACGAGAGTTCGCGAGACGTAAAAAGTAGCCTGCGACAGGATTCTCATTATGAAGCGCCTGTGGTCTTAGCTTACCCTAGCCGGCAGGGGTTAAAGAAGAAGCAAGAAATTGATAGTAGGAAAGGAGAAAAAGGCTGTGATGTTTCGAAATAAAACAGAATCCTCTCATCATTATCCTATATATTTTAGTTACTATAGATGACATCATGTCAGCCACACACTGGTATCGAAGTCTGATCAAGACACTTGCTTGCACACAGTCCTAATATGCACATCAAATGTAAAAGCAGATAAGCAGCATCTTTTATAATGTACAAACTTTAGTATATGGTGATTCTGGAAAATTTAATTTTATTATAGATTGCACTTATGTACAGCTACTACATCCGCCATCAGAACAGAGGCAATGCATCGAGGTCTGTTTTGTTTCTTTCTTGTGCGGTTTTTTGTAGGCTTGAGTTGCTATGTTTCAACAGAAACAATAGTCTGATGGTGAGACACGATCAATATTCTAAGCTGGCGCGTTTCAATTCTGTCAAAGACTTTTCTGATGAAGCCTGTTGAGTCCAAAACCTTTTCAAAATATTGTGTTCACAAAAGTTTTATTTAAATTTTTCGCAGGCAATCATAATGGCAATATATTCAAGCTTTCATCTTTATGCGTAGACCTTTTTGGGTTTCTGAATCAACATAACCAGTAATTGGCTAAACTGAAAAGGACAAGTTAAAGACGATGGTTTGAGAACAAAATATGAAGTGGAACTTTATTGACGAAACTAACTATAGAAGATAATGATTGTTTAAAATGTTATCGTCATCAACTGATAATTGTTCAGAACCCATGATTCTGCATAAAATGCTCTTCATTCATACGTTAACCCTCGAGTTTATACGTTAAGTAAAAGCGAAAAAAAAATTAAAAAAAAAAAACATGCGAAAATAAAATTCGGGCAAACCTGTGATTAGAATCAAACACAATAAAAATAATACGTTATGCCGAATATCTAAATCCTAACTATTCTTTTATAAACATTTGAATAACTATCTCCTTTTTGCAGCGTATACAGATGTTTATAATGTGTTTGTTATATAAACAAAGTTATTGTTTCAAATTGTAACTGTTTTGCTTTTTTCATCCAACCTACATATAAATCTCTAGAATCTATATTCAATTCGATTTAAGCTAAATTGTTTTGTATTGCCTTTTTTTCTTTCTTTTTTTTTCGTATTAGTGTTTAATCAAATAAACCACTTGGAAATAATTTGTGAATGAAATGGATTTAGAACCAAGTTTGAATTTTTCATTCAATTCTCACCCCAAGACAAAACGAATTTCACATAAACTTGTGCTTAACTCTGTTTAGGCTTTATGTTGTCATTGAGACAACGGTGTCTGCATTGCAGATTCAGAGGTTTGCAACTTGCAGTCCAAAAATGATAATTTCAAACACCCAAATGCGTAAAAAGATGTTATAAACAAAACAGCGATCGCATTAAAATGCACAGGATTGTTTGAGGGAGTTCATGTTTTTTGTCAACTCACAAGCATAATTCACCGCATGATTCTGAACACACTGGTATCAGAGTGTTCATTGCTCAATAAACTGTTGATAGGGTAGAGCTGTTATTTTATGTTTCAGAGATTATCGTAATCCACATCAATCAGGTTAGCGCCAACAATTGCCAGGGTCAATGGTTGCGCCATTGCCAGTGGGATAATTTATCAGGAAGAAATGGGGAGCAACGCGTATGAACAATCTGAGACAGCCTGGAAGAACAGGGGAGCAAAGTGTATGCCAACGAGTTTAGTCAACAATCTGAGACAGCCTGGAAGAACAGGGGAGCAAAGTGTATGCAAAGGAGTTTAGTCAACAATCTGAGACAGCCTGGAAGAACAGGGGAGCAAAGTGTATGCCAAGGAGTTTAGTCAACAATCTGAGACAGCCTGGAAGAACAGGGGAGCAAAGTGTATGCCAAGGAGTTTAGTCAACAATCTGAGGCAGCCTGGAAGAACAGGGGAGCAATGGGTATGCCAAGGAGTTTAGTCAACAATCTGAGACAGCCTGGAAGAACAGGGGAGCAAAGTGTATGCCAAGGAGTTTAGTCAACAACCTCAGACAGCCTGGAGGAACAGGGGAGCAATGTGTATGTCAGGGAGTTTAGCGCACAATTTGAGACAGTCTGAAAGAACAGAAAAGGAAAGTGTAGCTTAATTAGTATAGTTAAGATTCTGGGACAGCCTTAAAAGAATATAAATGAAAAGTGTATATTAATATCAAAGAGTCCCTCTAAAGCAGTATGATCTGTTGTGGATCCTTAAGAAGGGATTGAGGCAGAAGGGAGGGGGGAAGGAGGGTAGAAATCAAAAAGATTGTATGATTGTTGACAAAAGCCAGCTTTGCCGCAAAATAATGTTGGAGAAATCATTGTGCTTAGAAAATAGACAATAGCTCAATTTCTCTTAGGATCATGGGATCGATATAGAGGATACAAGCATGCAGGGAGCAGGAAATTACCAGGTTGATAGTTTGCAAAGGAAATGTATTGATTAACAAAACATCGAAGTAATAACACCATAAGTTATCTTTTTCTAATTCTATATTAAGATTTGTACTTTTATCTTGTAAAAATGTACAGATGAAGAACAAAGCATAGAGCGGAAAGTAAAATACACATGATTTAGCTGTTCTTCGCTGCTTCTTATTGTGCAGAATTATCCATTAGTTATAATGACATTTTTACAATCTAACAAC
>JAWDGP010001181.1:115000-125000 GCA_033675545.1 Elysia crispata | reverse complement strand
TTTTTTCCTCTCGAAATATCCATAAATAACTACTAATATGTAAAGGGAAGTTACAAGCACTGAACTTTAAAAACAGAGTAATGCGCATTGTATTTAGATGATAGAGAAGTACAAGTATGGATTCTTGATAAGCTCATCTAGTTTTCTACAGTCTTATGGCCTGGAGCTATCAGCCAGATGACTGTGAGGAGAAATGAGGAAGATTTCTGCTATATGACGCACACAGTTTGTGTGAGTAGCCTGTGGAAATGTTAAATTTAGCTATGTTTCCATGGAGTTGGCCTTCTAGCTTTAGATCCAAAGACTTCTATTTCTTACAAAAATGTTGGGTTTTTTATTGTTTTGTTTTTTATTATCATAAAGCCGGCGTACCTATGTTGTTTATACTACTACTACTACTACTACTACTACTACTACTACTACTACTACTACTACTACTACTACTACTACTACTACTACTACTACTACTACTACTGCTGCTGCTGCTACTACTACTACTACTACTACTACTACTACTACAAGTATACTACTTCATTTACTACTACTACTACTACTACTACTACTACTACTACTACTACTACTACTAGTATTACTAGTAATACTTCTATTACTACTTCTATTACTACTACTACTACTACTACTACTACTACTACTACTACTACTACTACTACTACTACTACTACTACTACTACCACCACCACCACCACCACCACTACTACTACTACTACTACTACTACTACTACTACTACTACTACTACTACTACTACTACTACTACTACTGCTGCTGCTGCTGCTGCTGCTACTACTACTACTACTACTACTACTACTACTACTGTTATTACTACTACTACTTCTACTTCTACTCCTACCAGTACTACTATTACTACTTCTACTACTACTAACTACTACTACTACTACTACTATTACTACTACTACTACTACTACTACTACTACTACTACTACTACTACTACTACTACTACTACTACTACTACTTCTACTACTACTACTACTACTACTACTACTACTACTACTACTACTACTACTACAACTACTGCTACTACTACTACTATAACTACTATAACTACTGCTGTTGCTGCTACTGTCGCTGCTGCTGCTTCTGCTTCTGCGGCTGCTGCTGTTACTATCAATTTATTTTTTTTTAATCATGCTTTTTATTACGTAGTCCCATTGTTACCCATTGAGTTCATTAAAGTTGTGTGAGTGATTTTCCTATAATATATAGTGTCGTTGTTGCATCTTTTACGTATTTTTTGTATGTATTTATGTATTTTTTGGTTTGTAGATGGGGGTAGATGGAGCATCACACAAGGAGATGAAGATTGGATGTGGTGCCAGATGATGGGTAATGTGAGGGTGATACGATAACACGATCTGGTATCGAGTAGATGTACCAGTATATTGAGCTATTTATCAGATTGTGAGTACGAAAATAGCCTCTTAGAATCGACCGATTCGAACAATAGTTGCTCATATCAGAGCTAAAGTCTGGCCTGTTTCTTAGCAACGTGTTTTGTTTTATCAACGTGTTTGTTTAATATTTGACTCCTTTCTGTACTGAGTGCGCCAGGAGCAATGAATGCAAAAATCTCGTGAAGCCAGAGAGAATATATTTTGATTAAGAAATATTGTCAGATATTGTGAAACAGCTGTTTTTTAACCCCTGAAGAATTCAAGTTTATGATGTGGAATTATATACAAAGCTCGTGGACATTTTGCACCCAGACGTGCGAAGGAAATTATATTCAGTGAGCACTGTTATAATTGGGGAAAATGGAAGCTGTATCGACACAAAATTAGTCTGTCTGCTCCATCTATTCATCACCTAAATCCAAGCCCAAAACGTTTGAAAATTATGATCATTTGTAGCTTAAAAATATATACCATTGAGGCAAACTAAATTAATGAATATTAGCCTATACTAATTTGGTAAGAATTACGAAGATCCGCGATTAGAAATCATTGTTCACAGAAGCCTGTTATTGTTTTTACTATGTCAGTTCTTTCTTTCACCAGATCTATAACGAGAGAATTTCACTCAGTTGATTGTTTGTAAGATAAAGCTATATACTCTGTCTTGTGTTTTCCTTTGAAGCAATCACAATAAATATTTTATCATCAAAACTTTTAAGATTGGATTCAGATTTTAAAAAACCTACCAGAAGTCATTGAGTACAATTCTTCTCCTGTTTCTTGTCTATCTTCGGCACAAAAAATTCTCAAATTAATCAGTTCCTTTTTTTTCAATATCTCGCAACATAAGGACATTGTTACCAATTTATTTTCTTCATTATAAGGTTTTGCTATTTAGTTTCTCTCCCTGCAAGCGTACTGGTATTTGTCTATTTATGGGTAAAAGGGCTCCTGCACCTATTGGATTTCTGTGCATCTTCAACAGAAGTGATTCCGTATATATTCGTTTTCCTTGGTTGTTGGACAAAAGCATTGCTCCATTTATATACCCCACAGTTTGTTGTGGAAGTCTTGTTCTCTTTCAAGACTGTTACGGCCAAATAAAAATATGGTCGCAGGAAAAGGTCTTGACAACCGCTGATACACACTCCTTTAGCATTGATATCGATCACCCATAAGATTTTATTGAGGACTTTTTAGCAGGGCCTTTGCGTGTGTGTGTTAATATATAAAAACATATGTCTATTTGTCTATCTATCTATCTATATGTGTGTGACACATTCTTTGTTTTTAATTCATTCGACCATGTTGCAGACAAGAACGTTGACGACCTACATCAATGACAGGGTGTCTTATCACCAATCGTCCTCTACCAGTGTTACACCTTCAACGAAGCCCCAAAAGAGCAACATTGTTGTTCTTGGGTTTTTGTTTTGTTTTGTTTTGTTTTTGTTTTTTGACTATTCCCTTTGTGTCTATAGAAGTGAAGGTTCTGTATGTTACATTCTCCAAAACATTTCATGATTTTTACTTTTTCTTCTTTCAAATCATTGTGTGATTCCAAGATTATATAAGTATGAGTATATATGTATGTGTGTGTATATATATATAGAGAGAGAGTGAAATATAGATATAGATAGTAAGATAGATAGATAGTTCCAAAATAAGTTGGAACAATTAATAAGAGTGCTCAACTGTGGGAGCTTTTCAGAAATATCGATAGATAGATAGATATAAATATCAAGAGCTATCAATAGTTGAGGTATATGTATCATGAACAGGATATCAGAATCATGAGGACGAAATGAAACCAAAGAGCCCACATTTAATTGAAAGATTACGAGTATCAGCGCTTTACCAACATTCAATATTATTTCTATCTCTAGCAACTAATGAACTTCTCTGGGTAGATGTTTTAGGCAATATTGGGGCGCTTATAATATATTGTGCTAAAAACAGCCAAAATATGATTTATACATCGTGGTATAATACTTTTCTCCATACCTTACAAAGTTAGGCTTTTTTTTTCTATTTTAGCATGTTTAATCTTCGGAAACATTCTCTGCCACACCCAGATGAATTAAGTCTAGACAGAGCAGATCACCAGTTGACACCTCCTAGATCTCCAGTACAACATCCGTGACATTGAGCTCCCAAGGTGGCAGACAAAACAATGGAAAATGAACTGAATAAACTTTGGGCACAGATAAAGATATAAGCAACCATTCTGTCTGAGCCGTGACTACGGGAAACTTTAAAAGCTTATACAATCTTTGGGGGAGGTCAAATTTCTTCACTCACTAAACTTGACGACTTAGGTAAAATAGCTCCTGCATACATTGGATTTCTGTGTATCTTGAACAGGAGCAATTCTGTATCAATTCGTTTTCTGTGGCTCTTGGACAAGAGCATTGCTCCCTTTATATACACCACAGTTTGTATTGAAGTCTTGTTCTCTTTTAACACTGTTACTGCCAAATAAAAATATGGTCGCTGGAAAAGGTACTGACAAGGCCTGATACATACAACTCTAGCATTGATATTGATCACCCACAAGAATTTATTTTGGACTTTTCAGCACAGCTTTGTGGTTGTGTGTGTGTATATATATATATATATATATATATATATATATATCGGTACATATATATTGCGGAATTAAATTCTCGTTCTTATGTAATGCTGAAAGAAAATTATTGAAAATCGTATTGTAATAGAGAGGTCAAATGTTATGCTCGTTATGTTCTACAGTGAACGGTGAAGAGCACAAATTAATCCGTTGTTTCTAATTTGTGGTGAACAGTGTTGACTTTTCTGTACAGAAAATTAAATAAACTATAGACTTTTTCTGTGCAAATAGATAATATATATATATATATATATATATATATATATATATATACACACTTGATTCTTCTACTTTCGAAAAGGATGACTTCATTGCTGCTGGCCAGACTAGGAAAAAAATTAAAAACAAGGCACCATCTAGCGTACACAACATGTTTGATTAGAGTCATTGTAAGATAATTAATTACATTTGACAGTGCCTGGTAAAGAGAGAAATGTAATGACACTTTAAACGTTCCCAAAGAACGTTAAGATTCTTTAAGATTAAGATTAACGTTAAGGTGTTAAGATCTGACGCTTCGTCCGTGAAACTCGTAACTTCCTCTGTAAAACACTTTCAATGTAATCAGTATTGTGGAAATGTTTCATCTCAATTCTTTACCACCCTCCCCACCATCCCCACACTCCCCATCCTTCCAACCGCGCTGTAGCTTTCTGCCTCTCACCTCTAAATATCATCGAATTGGTTTGCGTCATTGTACTTATGCATAATTTTTATTTCAGTAGCGCTTAACTTTTTTTTTTTTTTCGAATATTGAAAATGGACAACTGGCAAACTTTAAACAACGCGCCATCTCATTTGAAAAGATTCGCTATTTTTGCCGATGTTGTGTTGCCCTTTAACTTTCGACGAAAAGGGAAGCCTATTGAAAGAACAAAAATCTAGAAAATGAACTCCTCATTTTTTCAGTGTTGTGGCTTATGTACCAATGATAATGGTTTTGTGTTCTTGAGTGTTCTGATTTATGTACCAACTAGTTGGTGACCCGTTCGATGAACAGAGTGTCAGAGAGAGAGAGAGAGAGAGAGAGAGAGAGAGAGAGAGAGAGAGAGAGAGAGAGAGAGAGAGAGAGAGAGAGAGAGAGAGAGAGATATGCATAGTTATCACCTGTGGAAAGAGATTTTAGTCATCACCGGAGGAAATAAAACCTGCGGAGGAGCCGACTTGCCTGCAATAAATGGTTGCCTTGCCTTGGAAATAAACGGAAGCAATAGAATTGCAGTTATGTTACCTTGTGCCGACCGGTAATTTTCATGATATGATTCCAACTGTCACTGCCATGTGGAAAAAGTATAGGATACTGTAAACTGTCATAGGCCTTATGAAATTCTGAAATCCTTTGCAGCTGATCAGATCTTGTATGCAGCACAACATCACTGCGTCCGACTGGATTATTTGGCAAAAGAATTGCAACTTCATTTAGTGTGGGTGCGTTGTGTGTCCTTTCATGTGTCACTAATGGTCGCGCTGTTTTATTGATAACAATTCGGCAATTTTCTATTTGGCGAGAACTTGCAAACTCATATGCTCATTTCAGCTCCTTCACGTATTTGTGATTCTGATTCAATGCTTCTTGAATGTCCAACAAAATGCTGTTACAAAGTCCATAGGTGATGGAAGACCTCTGAATTTGTTGATCTCCGTCCATGAAGTAGATTTGCAAAAATCTAGCTTGCATTTCATCGGCAGGTTCTAGAGGGCCTATGAGGTGACAAACCTGACCTTGAATTCGGAACTGTGGATTCCATCCATTCATTCTCACTTCTTTATAGCCAAGAGAAGTCAACTGGAATGCTCTGTTGTATTTCCTTATGTCCTGCAGAAAGCACACAGATTGATCAGTTGTCCCTTCAAACAGGACCGCTAATTGCTGTGAAAGAGGTGGAAATGGTTCTGGATTTACTTTTCCATTCTGCAGCACATATCTTTAGATTCATCTCTAAACTTCATGGCTTGGCAGTGCTGGCATTGAATCATGTCTCCGATTGAGGTCTCATTTCTGAATTGATCAGTCTTGAAGTGAAGAGCGGTCTGATTTGCATCATTTTGTAACCTGGCGTCTCTCTGTTTGTAGGCCTACATGTTGCGCACTCTTGAAAACCAGGCCTAGATCTAGATTCTGTTCTGGTTGTAGAATTAGAAACTCGATTAGATCTAGATCTAGATCTAGCATTCTCTTACTCTGAGTCTGACTTGTCATTCTCACTTGATGACGATCTAGATCTAGATCTTTGTCTCTTTCTATGGTATTTTTGGCTAGGATTTAACCTTCCTTTTGAAGAACACCCTTGTCTTTTACGTGGCATTCTTGATTTAGATCTACCTAGATCTAGATTCTTTGCTAATTTTGAACAGCATCAATCGTTCGGAAGGGTCTGTCCATCAGCTGTGTTTTGGCCACAAATCGCACTGATTGAGACATCGAAGAGTGTGTGAATCGTTCAGTAGGCCGTGCATAGTAGACTTCCTTTTATAGATGGGCATCTTACCACTATAGATTAGGTATCCTACAAAATTTGAAGTCATTTGGTTCAGTTGTTCAGAAGCCTTTTGCCTCAGAAATTTGAAAGTCCACAAAAATATATATAGTATAGATAGATACTAATGGTTTTGTGTTCTTCAGTGTTGTGACTTATGTACCAATACTAATGGGTTTGTGTTCTTCAGTGTTGTGACTTATGTACCAATACTAATGGATTTGTGTTCTTCAGTGTTGTGACTTATGTATCAATACTAATGGTTTTGTGTTCTTCAGTGTTGTGACTTATGTACCAATACTAATGGTTTTGTGTTCTTCAGTGTTGTGACTTATGCACCAATACTAATGGTTTTGTGTTCTTCAGTGTTGTGACTAATGTACCAATACTAATGGATTTCATTAGAATAATTATGCAGCCCAATCTGTACAGTTCGGGACGAACCTCGAGTTTGGAAGCATATGAATAACAGGGTTCATGCATTCAATTTTTTCCTCACTAAAAAGTGTTCAACTTATTCCGACCTTCAGTGGATACAAAGAAGATTCTGTTTGTTTGATTCTCTCTTGACGTATTGTGGTGTTTTCCGATCAAACCACTTTATCTTGTCAACATCCCCAGAGAGCCTGCTCTATGTTTCGTGCTTCTATAGGCGGGACAAAACCTCTCAACAGTTACAGCACGCCATCTTCCCATTCCTTCTTCGTCCTTTAACTCCGGACCAACCATTTATTATTACCTCCCCCTTGAATGTGACGTGTTTTCCGGCCTGATTCTGGTCGTCGCAAGGGATACCGATTTATTTCTCGCGTTCTGACTATAAAGAAGATGCATTACAAATGTCAAGGTTTACTGATAATGTCAGGGTTTTCTTTTGGATTTACTAACAAAACTGTTAACATTTATCTCAACACCCCGCTGTACTTTAGACGTCACTTTGAAGGCGATATCGATTGTGGTCTTGTTTTATTTACCTAAAACATGTCAACGCTATTACGACAATGGCGAAGTTATGTCGTAGAAAGATCGTGTATCCGACTTGGTTTACAAATACCAGGACTGATTTTGACGCACGAAGAATTGGGGTGAAATCTAGGCGCGGCAAGTTTCCATTACCAATCAAGGAAATAATCTTAAATTAGTTCTCTCCATTAACTTATCCTGATTTCCTTACATTTACAATTTTTTGAACACTGAAGGAATTGCAGCATATCATTCAGTTCATAAATTCTCTAGTACATTCAGTTATTCAATAATCTTTGGAAAAAAACGCAAAATAATATTTCCCTCATAATCTCCTTATGTGTAATTTCCCAAATCATTGAGCTTGCCGTAAATGTCTGATGTCACATGAATATTCATCAGATGTGTCAAATACTACCCAATTTTAATATGTGTGTGTGTGTGTGTAGGAGGGGTGGTAAATAGGGCAACAGTTATAGGTCAAAATAAGTTCAGACCCAATAGTTATTTATTTGTGCTTTTTGCGTTTAAAAAGTTTGAGTATCAAACAGTTCCATACTGATAGAAGAACCTATGAAAAAGCAAGCAGTTTTAAGTTTACTTAGTGAAATTCCAGAACATTTTCCGTGCTATTTTATTGATTTGTGGCTGAAAGAAATATTTTAAAATAAGCTTTCGGTTGTATAACAGTATCCACTTCTTTTTTCTTTTTATGAAAAAATTTCAATGAATTTTAATCCAAAAAAAGTTTAAATATAAAGTACACTTTTCCTTATTATAAGTAAAAATTTTTAGAAATTTGTCCCGAATTTTTTCCTTCCTTAGCTTATATTATTTTGACATGCAAATTTGAAATCTTTCGGTAAAGAAAAACATTCAGAGTATTGAAAAAAAATGCGTTTGAGATTACAAGAAGGCAGTATTGTGACATAAACAATATTTCTTTTTTGACTTTTTATAAGTAAAGAAAACAATGCAATAAAATAATATCATTCTTAAAATTTAAAAAAATCTGTTTGATCTTTGTCATCAATCTACTTTCTTGTATAAGACTAAGGGATAGATTTGAGGGATGTTGAACAGTTTAAAACTATTCAGTCAGACCATTTTATCAAACTCGGGAGAGCTTTCTTGAAACAATAATTCTTAAGGATTTTATTCTGTAATTTTTGCTGAGCACAACATTATCATGTAAAGAATCCATTTGAATCATTTCTTAAACGCAACAGACCCAAACTAACAAAGGAAATCCTAAAAATAAAACATAATAAGCCTATTTAAATAACAAAGTATTTTTTAAACATAAATAGTAAAACTTTTTCAACATATTTTGATTCCCATTCCATGGTTGAAAAAACACACGACAAGCAGAATTTATTGTTCTTGAGGATATTTGAAATTGAGAGAAATGCTTATTTAAATCATTTTTTTTCAATTGTTTAAACAGATCTGAGTGATATCTGCCGTTAGAAACGAGTGAAAAGCGAAACTAATCTTTTTTTTTGCTTGTGTAATTTAATGAAGCCAGAAGTATGGCTGGATCCTCTTTGTTTCGCCGAAACTTTGGCGGGTGATCAGTAATGGAAAGCTTGAAACACAATTCTTCCTATCTCGTCGTCTCACTCTGCCGAGTCGGATCTAATTAGGTCAGACCGCTACTGCCAGGAACAGTTGACGGGCCCGTGGGGGCTGGTAACTGGTGATGACACGTAACCCACACTCACCTCCAGCTATAGCGTCCTGGTCTGATAGCAGAGATAGAGACCTCGGGCGAGAAGTCTTGGGTTCGAATCCTGCCTTGCAATGTTGATGTTTAGTTCTCAGGGAAGGTTTTTTAACATGTTACTTCAACTCACTCAGATGCAGAATGTGTACCAGCTATAGCTGAGTATGCCAGATTGAAGTAGGGTATTTCTTTAGCAATTTGAGCAGTTTCATAAGAAAGCGTTTTATAAAGTGCTCATTTGATTTCTTCAATGATTTGATTTTTAAGACAAAGAAAATCTGATAGTAAGACTATTCATGAAATTCCCCCTACCCCCCCCCCCCCCAAAAAAAAAAAAAGAAAAGAAAAGAAAAGAAAAAAAATGTGTGCATATTGTTGAGTTGCCAATATATGTCGACTCTGCTGTATGCACTTGTATTCTTTTTAAAATTTAAACTGCTATCGATCTATTAAATCTGCCACTTTACTGTTTTCTAGGGAGGCTGATTCTGCAGCCAAGTATTTGCTTTCCAAAGCTTTTGTTGCTTTGAAACCTTTAATATGTGTTATGGAAAAGAAGGTTTTGTATCGATTTTGAGAAAATAACATTCATCCTATATAATGTGAACATAATGTCAACTTGAGGCTGGCATTTTAAGATTTTTAACTCAAAACCAGCATAATTGTCAATAAAGTGTTGTCGGTGCTATTTTGAAATATTAATGCTTAACCTTGCATAAAGATCAGCCAAGTTACTTGCCATACATTATTTATTTTGTTCTCATTTTGGGCTG
>JAWDGP010001181.1:70000-110000 GCA_033675545.1 Elysia crispata | reverse complement strand
ATACCTCTCTCAGCACTTGCAGATGATTTCTCACGTTCTGTTGAAATCTGAGGTGTTCAAAAGTTTCCGAACTGCTCTGAACAGAGGCTTAGCGGAATTCACCATAGCAGAAGGAATTCTTAGAAACTCAAAGTTTTTAAGCGTTGTAACAAACTCAGCCTTGTGGACGTCTGGTTTTCAAATATAATGCCGATGTTAAAACTTGGTCAAGTCAACTTTTGAGAAGTACTAGTGTTGTCTTTGCTCATCCCAATGAAGGATCCAGCAGGCAAGGGGACACATTGGGTAGTGAAGTGCCAGCCAACGCAGTTGTATTAGAGTGATTGGGTTCCTCGCGACCGAAACATTTCCCACAACAATAGGTCGAAATGCCTCTACTTTTGATGACAGGTAGGATTTTTCATTTGGATTCTGGACTTCTCCGGAAAATGAAAACACATATTCTTGTTATTTTACTTTATGGAACGATTCCACAAAACATCTCAATGCTCACACAACCTATGCTCTTTAGAATTTATGCTATAGACTCCCACATGTTTGTTGAAAGTTTGTAATTCTAACTCGCAGACTTCTCACGACCATACGCTCCACTGTTTATCATGCCTGAAACTTTCCACTCGTCGATTGCTGCCACTCAGCTTGGACTTTGGTTTTGACGTCAAGCTCTATGTCCATCGTTTCTGTACCCTATTCCGATAGCTAGATCTTTGTAAGTCTCCATGACCTGTGAATCTAACGGTCTCATATCTTGGATCAAAGCATCTTGCTTCATTCCATCCTCAGTAAACCTTCCTGAAACGAGTCAAATCTACAAAATAAAAACAACCCTAAACTTGGGTCAAAATTTTGTGTACATCTATCTTTACCGTTATGTGCTCTGTGGAAAGAATTCTCACAAATGTAATGTTATCATTCCTCTTCGAATCAGTAGGCTTGTGCTTTATCTTGATAGCTTTTGCCTTGCTCAGTCGATCAATTTCCTCATAAGAACTGTGAGAATAAGAACTTATTGAGAATCTGTCAAATACTCTGCTAGACTAACTCACATCTTTGAGTGCCTTGTATCGTTGCTGTGCCTCTGTAAAGTTCATCCATGTATCCAGATACTTTTTTATGTTGATATTCTCTTCCTCTTCTTGTGTACAGGAGCGACTCATCTGCTGAAACGTTCATCTTCTGGGCTCTTTTTCTTTTTCTTTCCTACTGAACTTCCCTGACTCCGACATTAATGTATTGATTATGTCCTCTATGTCTCTTAAGCTCTTTCACGACGTAGCATTGATAATGAAGTCCATAGTCTATTCTTAGACCATAACAAACCTCTAGATCAAAGAAGCCAAGCAGGTAACTCGGGCCGACTAGACTTGAGTCCATCGTTTCCTTTAAATGTACATGTATTAGGTCTATCTTCAACCTGACTGTGCTTGTATCCTTGCCAACTCTAACTGAGTTTTCCATGTTTGACCCTTTAGCTGTTTAGGTTTAACACTTCTCTCCCGGACGATAGACTAGCGGCGCGTTCCTTAGTTTTGTCTCTAGTTTCTCACCTTGCTGTGTAAGCTGATGTTCTGCTGCTAAATCTTTGGCTTTTTGAATTATCGACATTGCGATAGCTTTCTATGAACTAGAAATGTAGTTAACCAATAGAATGGAAGGAGAAAGATGTATAATTTTTCAGGAAGTGAACAAAGATGCTGGACAAAGATTATGAAATTGTTCTACCTACAGACTCTGAGAGAATTTTCTAATCTAAGGTGGAAAAATGGATTGTTTGAATTTATACCATCGTAGTTCTAAAAGCAATACCTGAATTTGTGTAAGGTAAAGGAAGGCTAACTACTTAATAATTATGACCTGCTTTTCCAATTAGTTCTGCTCTTTTGAAAAGATAGTATTAGGAATTTGAAAGTACCTAATGAAACTCATTACTTATTTATCAGTTTGGTTTGAAACGTTTATAAACAAACCATTTATTGCGGTAGACAGCCAAGACTTCAGAAAATCATTTTCCTCCTTTGATGCAATCTCCGCGCCGTGAGAATATCTATCATTGCAGTAAATCTGCAAGAGACAAGGAAAGAAGTAGACGTTATATTTTCAATAGTGAGGACATCTTTATGCGATGCAACCAAGGCAGTAAGCAGCCCATTGTGACAAATTGAAGTAAGTGTTTTTTAAATAAAGGAATGAGTATTTGATTCCCCCTTGAAAAAGGGCAGAGAAATTTTGGAGCTATAATAATTCCATTCATTTCAAATGCTAAAAATTGACTTGTATTAAAACATAATTATCATTTTTTTTTCATCCTAAGCCAAGCTTAAAAATGGATTTTTTTACAACTGGCATTCTGTGCTCGAGATGCACCATCATAAATATTTTCAACACATAATCGAACTTAATGTTTTGAGGTTTTTGTAAGAATGTTTCAAAGATTTGTGTACCTAATGCGCAATGCGAAAACAATGTTTATATGGAAATAAAACTAAAGTGTAGCCATGTATCCGTAATGTTTGGAGCGTAATGCGTGGAGCGTATTCGGACGATAGAGCCATCGCATCTCGCAGCTATACGGACACCGGAAGCTAGAAATCCCCGGGCAGTTTCCAAAAACTACACCTGGTAGTGTTGCACTTGGATTTTGTTGTTTAGGATTACAGAAACGTTTATGGCATGATCCACAAACTTAAATATTCACTATTCATCAATTTTGGGAGCATGCATGAAGTTATGGCTGATAGGCTGATGAGGGGGGGAGAGAGATTTTGAATTAAGTACTGGTGGATTTGTTCTGAGTCCAGTTCTAATTCTTTCACAAGATGGTGGTACACACCAAGTCTATTCCTTTGTTGCAATATTTCATGTACCCTCAATCTCAGGTAGTTATACATACATTTGCGATGTTTTCATTCTCTTCTTTATGTTTCCGCATTTTGGACAAGCAAGGAGACATAACCAAACTGAGATTTGTTGGCAAAAAGGCAAAAAAAAAATTAAATGGCGCATCGTAAACATTAATTGACACGCACACAAGGAAACGAGAAATGCGCACTTCGCACTGCGCACTATACATTACGCACACATGGAAACTTGCCTTTAACGGAGAATTTACTGCGTGAGCTGAGGTCATGGCATGTTAAAGGAAGACAAAAAAGGTTGCTTTGGTTTGTTGAAGATGCTTTTCCTACACTCGCAGGATATCAAGTTAGACTAAAAAATCAAGTATAGCTCAGGGTACATAGAACTGAACCTATAGGGAAATCAGATGATCTTTTAAAGATTTGACCGAGTTTTACAGAGATGAGGTCTAAAGTTTTGATAACTATTGAATTCTGCTCACCTTAAATACAATAGCAAATTTATTGTAGGAATGCGTTAACCCAGTGTCAATGTTTTTAGGTAAGTTTCGTAAGTGGATGATTTTCTTATTACATAAAAATGTACGAATAGCGTATTCCTTTTATCATGGGATCGAACTAATGCCTTTTATATCAGCGCTGGATGAGCAGTCATACGAATTTTGTCACCATTTTTCTATCGCTCGAACCCAAAATTCAGAACAGATTTACCTATTAACTTATCAGGCGAGTCACTTACCACACCACACAGATACATGACTCATCACTCTAACATACTTGGTAACTTACGTGGTTTTCTTTAAATTCAAAATTGACAAAACGGATTCCTAACAATGTCGACATCTAAAACGCGATTTATATGTCCACATATACATATCTGTAAGCTACAATAAATTTTCCTCCCTTATGAAAGATGCGATGTGCGTTCTGGTGTCTACGGTTAGGAATAAAAAAAACCTAAGGATTTTTGGTAATTTTCATTTATCATTAATTTTTTATTCTTTAATTTTCTGAAGGACTTTGAAACCTGATCTTTAATCGGGTCGAAGATTGCTTTAAAATCTGTAAAGACTTTTTCAGTTTTGAATCTAAAAAAAAAACAAACAGGCACGTTAATTACCTCTGAAAAATAGTACTCTGGGCCGTCTACGAAAAATGCGTGTTCATCCGTTAAGAGGTAGCAGGAACTAGGGCCGGTGATCCAACCAGGAGCACATTTTTGCTGGGCTACTGAAAAGATATAGAGAGTAAAAGAGAGTCATGTGAAGGAGACTCCGAAACAGAGACAGAGAAAGAGAAAGCAAAGATAGTAACATATCAAGAGATTAGAAGCAAATGAGAGATGAAAAGGGAAAACGTCGCGCAAACAACAGACACTTAGATATGAAAGTAGTTTGGGTGAGAGAGATAGAGAGAAAGAGAGAGAGAGAGAGAGAGAGAGAGAGAGAGAGAGAAATAAGTACAGTAAAAGAAAGAGAGTGTCTTGTTTAAGTGAAGAAAAGGGTATGAAAGAAGGATCTATTCAAAGAAATGAGGAGACGAGAGGTAGAAGTGAAGAGTAGCACCATGCATAGAGAGTAGAAATGAGTGGAAGGTTGAAGGGGAGTGGTGAGCTGGAGAGAAGGCAGAGTGTGAGAGGAAAAAAAAGAAAATATAGTTCACATAAGGAAAATATAACTGTAGCTGATTTTACAACAAATAAACATAAAAAAAGAAAAATGTTAGATTTTTTTCAGTTTTCTCTGTTAGATTGTTTTGGGGTCCGGGTATGCATATGAAATCATTATTTTTCTTAAACATTTAGTCTCAATTCCTGAAAACATCTGACTACCTTTATTGACAAATTTATTAGCTATTAAAAACTGCCAACTCAAGGAATGGAGTGGAGAAATAGTTAAAAAAAAAACATTAAAATAGATTTACTCTTGATAACTGTGATTTTCAAATTGTGAAAATTATGGATAAAAGAATTTATTTACCTGCTACAGTCAGAAAGGCGCAGATGAAGAGATATCCAAAGCTAAGCATTGTGTGTCTCTTAAGTGAAACTTGCAAATTTAGAAAGGCTTCCCAATGCAAATAATGATAAAGTATGATGAACATAGGCTTTTATATGCCTTGCCTGCAGGAAGTTTTTGTAATTGCGAAATCAAGTGAGATAAGAAAAGTGGCCCACGTCGATAAGACGCAGTATATATTTCAAAACCTTACTTTGTTGCATCTTTCCTTTTTCTAAAAAAAGATTTATGTGTCATCTTTTTGAACTAATATTGTTTTACTACCAGCCAGTTATATTTTCCCGTGCAGCCAATAGATTAAAAATACAGATTTTTAGTGAAAGATTTATTGAGAGTTATACGTAAATATATATATATATATATATATATATATATATATATATATATATATTATATCCAAATCAAAGCAAATAGATCTGTATGCCAGGAACAATAAGGTAATAATGGAACAAGAAAACAATAACAATAATGGAACCTGATAATAGAGATAAAAAAATCTATATTTCTGGCAGCCTCTGTGACAGTTAAGATATTTGAAGAACACTTCAATAACATCTGTGATCAATCTAAGAATATCCCGTTTTGGTTCGAGAAAGCAGCAGATTTTCATGATTTTCATCAACCCTAAAACAGTTATTACTACCAACATTTGTAAACTGATCAGTTACATTCTTTATAATCGTGTGAGTTAATATATTTCTCATGACAGTATCAACAAGAGCATTAAAAAAAACAATTATTATAACGACGTAAATACCACAACTACTTCTACTACTACTACTACTACTACTACTACTACTACTACTACTACTACTACTACTACTACTACTACTACTACTACTACTACTACTACTACTACTACTACTACTACTACTACTGCTACTGCTACTGCTACTGCTACTGCTACTGCTACTGCTACTGCTACTGCTACTGCTACTACTACTACTTCTACTACTACTACTACTACTACTACTACTACTACTACTACTACTACTACTACTACTACTACTACTACTACTACTACTACTGCTACTGCTACTGCTGCTACTACTACTGCTACTACTACTGCTACTGCTACTGCTACTGCTCCTGCTCCTCCTCCTCCTCCTCCTCCTCCTCCTCCTCCGATACTACTACTACTACTACTACTACTACTACTACTACTACTACTACTACTACTACTACTACTACTACTACTACTACTACTACTACTACTACTACTACTACTACTACTACTACTACTACTATTACTACTACTACTACTACTACTACTACTACTACTACTACTACTACTACTACTACTACTACTACTACTACTACTACTATTACTAAGAATTTTAAAAAGTGCTCAACAGTGGTTAGGATAAGGCTTGAAATGAAAAAGACCCAAAATGCTTGCCATTTTAGGATTAAAACCATCGATTTATTGGTGCTCCAGGACGCATTGCTTTGAAACCCAAAGAGAACATAGCTCATACTAACTCGCCACTACGCTCCCTAAAAAGAAGGTATTTACTAAGCCTCACTAAGTGACTTGTAATCTTGGTTGGGAAGATGCAAATCGCATTAACGACAACAATTGAGTCCAGAAGCATCAACTCTACTAGCCATTGACAAAATAATTGGTATAAGCTATGCTTTTTGAGTGGCAAGGTGATGAACCCCCTTATAGTAAGAGTTTCGGTCCTTTACTTTGACACTCTATGGTAGCCTAAGTCATGACTCCCAGGTGCCTCCCTGCTATCCTTTATTTTATTTTTTTTTATTATTATTATTATATTTTTTTTGCACAGCGCCGGATGTAAATCCACATTCTCATCTTGGCAGGATCGCTGATTCAGGTATAATACAAACTGTACTAGTCTCGCGATGAGAGCATTTTTTAATCTTTATGAAGGAACCTTTCATATCCTGCTTCAGGTCTACCTGTTTTCGGCTATTTCATCCCGTAGATTTAGAGCTTTTGTTCTTTTGTTACCACATATTGAGAGTTTAGTCTGCAGGTCGTAGACTGATGACCCTATGAACCCTCTGGTGCCAACCTGAATGGGCATCACAGCAGCTTTTTAGCCAAGGCATCTTCTAACTCTTTCGCCAGATTCAGATATTTATCTCTCTTTTGCAGATATTTGCCTCTTCCACTCTGTTTTCGTATGGAATCGTAAGCTCCACTTTTGATCAGTTGTTTTGTGGAACTTGAAAGGATCACGATATCAGGCCATAGATTTGTTTCTTTAATTATACTGAGGTGATTGTCCAATTCTGGAAGGTTTACTCAAAGATCTCAGACGTCAAACTCGTCCAGAAGGCGTTCTCTATGGGGTTTTTTTTGTGTTGAAGGACCTTCCGTGCCATAACTTAGCACTTCCATCTGAATATCACTGCATTGATTTCGCTGAGGGTAGTCTTTCTTTTAGCCGTGTTTATATTTGCGGCAAGTTCCTGAAGGACCTTATTATGCCTCTTTGGGTATCGCTTCTGTGAGAGAGCGATTTAGCAAGAGCTCAAGACATGCTCTGTGTTTGCCTGCCTTGGCATAGCGGACAAATGGAGCCCTCTTTCCTTCCCTACCATACCAGATTTGCGTTGAAAGGCAGGAGTTCGTATACTGATCTAATGAGAAAGCTGATCCGAAGTGGCACCGTATGTCAGATGTCATTCCATGTGAGGGATTAGTGCAGAGCGATTTAGTTCATTGTCCCTTTTGCAGTTCCTGAACTGCTTTCTGACCTTTTCTGGAATCTTTATTCAGCCGTATTGCATTATTGACCATATCTCTTTTTTCTTTCCCTTCTGCTTTTGACAACCACTTTGCGGTCGGCTTGAATTCGTGAAATCACCTCGTTTATTTTAAGACTCTCTTTGGCTTAGTCTTTGGTTCGACAACTTTTCGTTTCCTACCTGTCTTTATGGTCGGTTGCATTGTCTTCACAACCGGTTCCCCTAACATGGAGAGTAGCCTGGCTTTGCCAGATTTTGTCTTCTTCCATGATGGATTTGAGTGGGAGTTTCAGCTTTGCTCTACGGCATTACATTGCCACATCAGTGAGACCCTTAGGTAACCCTGGCCATCTCCTGGTAAACTAATTGATCTTAGTCTCCATTGTGTGTACTGTAGTTGAGCAGTTCTCGTACACCAAGAGTAGCCAGAAGAGCTTTGCCACATTTCCTGCATCGCATTTTTCTCTTCTTTAGTCGCTGATTTCGTTTGTTTTCTGAGATCTTTCTACTGCTTGCGCAGAGTTTCCATTTCACGTTGTGGCTGCTTTTCTTAGATACTCTTCTGACTTGATGTTGTTTAGACATACTTGGTAGATAAATTCACCGAAAGTGAATGTTTATGCTCCTGAGCACTCTTCTCGATGGCTTCCCATCGTTCTTTTGAATTTGCGGATGGAAAATTGATCTTCTGGCGTTTAGCATTACATGTTAATGACCTGTGCTAATTCTTCGTCTTACTTCTCACCGTGGATTTCATCAACACTTATGATTATGTGTGAATTAAGAATATAGGAAACGATATCTGTTCATTGATATTGGTGTCTTGTGGTTCAATTGTTTCTAGTGTATAGAGCTAGTGGGTTTCTTTATCTAGCGGTTAATATTGTCTGATCCCGGAAGATGGTCTATAGCTTTGATGTCAAGAGTCTGGTCTAGAAGATTTAAGCGTTAAGCTATTGATGAGCTTCTGTCATTTAAAATATCAAATCTGTGGCTAGTGCATCTTTTTCTGAGTGTTGTTAGGGTCTTCATGATGTGTTGTTTTCCGCATTTGTTGCAGCTCGTGAGGTAAATTATGTTGTGAAAATGCAGGATAAATTGTGTCTAATTTTGAAAGATTCCCCTTTGGTGAATGATCGAAAGATGTCGCGACTGTGATTGATGGACAACTTCTGCTTTGTAAAAAAAAAAAAAAAAAAACATGGCTTTAAACCTGGGTTGTCGTTCTTAGGGGATATGGTGGGGTGTACTAGCATGTCCTTCTTGTTAATTGGTCGGCGGAGGGAGAAAGAAAAAACGAGTTACCAAAGAGAAAGAAATAGATAGATAGACACTGAAAGTGATTGATAAAGAGAGACAAAGAGAAAGAGAGAAAGGTTCCAGTCTATAGAGAAAGGTAAAGAGTATAGCATTTCAGTTGAAAAAAGAATTAAAATGTGCATTTTTTTTAAACCTATTGCTACTACTACTTCTACTACTACTACTACTACTACTACTACTACTACTACTACTACTACTACTACTACTACTACTACTACTACTACTACTACTACTACTACTACTACTACTACTACTACTACTACCACTACTACTACTTACTGCTATTGCTGCTGCTGCCGCTGCTACAACTACAACTACTACTACAACTACTAATACTGCTACTACTACTACTACTACTACTACCACTACTACTACTACTACTACTACTACTACTACTACTACTACTACTACTACTACTACTACTACCACACTACTACTACTACTACTACTACTACTACTACTACTACTACTACTACTACTACTACTACTACTACTACTGCTACTACTACTGCTACTACTACTACTACTACTACTACTACTACTACTACTACTACTACTACTACTACTACTACTACTACTACTACTGCTGCTGCTGCTGCTGCTGCTGCTGCTGCTGCTGTTGCTGATATCACACCTTAATCACTAATGCCCTTCTATACTTATTACTTTTCTGGTGTTATTATTGCGGCTCCCATAACCACTCCTAAAGCAGTGTTTAAATCATCCTATCTTTTGTAATGGCCATAGTTTTAATGTTTGTGAGTCAAATGACACTACGTGAATTAATTCATATTTTACTAATTTTATTTTTCTTTTTGTGTGTGTGTATGTGGCAATCTTTAAGTACATGTTATCTTATCGGTTTAGCGCATGAAAATGCTCTAATAAAAAGAACAGCATCATGATAGTATGTGTAACAAGCTGTCTTTTTTAGCCAAAACCTGGTCGAGAGACAACGACTTGCGCTTCAGTCTTGGCATTTTGCAGCGTCCAGCAGTGCAAACATTGTTTCGAGTAGTAAAATAATGAATGTGTAGGTTAACGACCAAATTTTTACTTAAGATCATCATTTTGTCGCACAAATCCAACGTTAATTTTTTCATCCTTAATGTGTATTTTATGCATTGTACACATGTTCTTATCTTGCTCACAAATTTGCACACACACAAAATAGTGTGCCCTCCAGCCTTGATCTCTCTCTCTCTCTCTCTCTCTCTCTCTCTCTCTCTCTCTCTCTCTCTCTCTCTCTCTCTCTCTCTCTCTCTCTCTCTCTCTCTCTCTTTCTCACTGAAAAGAAACAATGAAATTTGAGAAACGACAGAAGTTGTTCAGTAAATGTAGAAAAAAAAAGTTTGAAATGAACAAAATAAAAGTGATGTTCCATCACCCACATATCCTTCATTTACTAAACAGCTGCTCTCGTTTCTCAAATCTCATCGTTTCTTTTGTTGCTCGCGAACCACGCCCACGTGGGATTGTCCTAGTTTGCTGGTACTGAGGTGCAGCTGCTGTAGGTACACGACGTGTCGTCTCTTTCATTAGGTATCTTGTGCAACAATTATTATACTGCTATCACACTTTCTTTCAACCTCTTTGTATTTCTCTAACTTTTTTGTTTATTTTTTCTTGAGATACATTTAATGTGGGTAATTGAACATGACTTCTTTTGTTATGTTCTCTTCGAACTTTATTTTCTTCATCTACTAAACAGCTGCTCTCGTTTCTCAAATCTCATCGTTTCTTTTCTTGCTCGCGAACCACGCCCATGTGGGATTGTCCTAGTTTGCTGGTACTGACGTGCAGCTGCTGTAGGTACACGGCGTGCCGTCTCTTTCATTAGTTATCTTGTGCAACATTTACTATACATAGTGTTTTAGACCCCGAAGTTTACTTTGTAATAATAATATGGAGTTGTTTAATAAAAAATGCTAAAAGATCTCATTCAGTTTTTTTTCTAAGTCCAGTTATCCTATCCTTCTTTGCCCTCTGAAGTGATCATCCCACTTATCTTATCTGTGAATACATTTTCGTCCATGATATAGCGACGAGTGATTCATGAATAGGATGGCACTAGTTCTATTATTGCTGTGGCCAGAAAATTCTTTGATTATTTTTTTTTATAAATTCATTTCTGGGATTTCCAGTAATGGCAACGCAAGAATTGATTCCCTTTGCTGTAAGAGTCCAAGCTATATGCCGACACAGAATTTTGTTTATCACAAAAGCTTAAAGGTACGATGTAAACTAACTCATTTATTCCTCTTGTGGGCTTGCTAAGGTGGATGAGTGGCAAACATCTTTATATAAAATAATGTCTAGAGTCTAGACTGATTTGCGCGTTAAGAGACTTAACACTAACTCACTCTTTTAATCGCATTTCTATTTTTAGGATCAACTGTACCTCATCAACTTGTTTTATGCAAAAATATATTGGAAAGAAAAATTCTAATGCCACTCCTCCATATAAAAACACAAGTTTGGATATATTTAAATCTAAATCTTGGCATAAATAATGTGATATTTAATTTTAAATTTTAAACGCAAGTCTGTGCTAAATTTTTGTTAATACATAACGAATCACTTGTTTCCTTTCTCAAATCATGGAAAAAAAAGATTTTAGGACATGAGAGAGAGAGAGAGAGAGAGAGAGAGAGAGAGACAGACAGACAGACAGACAGACAGACTGAGAGACAGAGAGAGAGAGATAACAAGGCTGGAGTGCACACTAGTTTGTGTGTGTGTTTGTGCAAATTTGTGAGCAAGATAAGAACATGTGTACGTTACATAAAATACACATTAAGGATGAAAAATTGACGTTGGATATCTCCCTCAAAAACATGATATAAAGTAAAAAACAAATTAACAAACAAAAAGAAATCCAGAGGGGCAAAACCGAAGTACATCTTTAAAATTTAATCGGAAAACTAAAGATTCATAATATTACTAGTCGAAACAGTGTCGGCACTGCTGGGCGCTGAAAAATGCTAAGACTCGGTGTCTCTCGACCTCGTTCTGGCTCAAAAGGAAAGCTAGTTTTCAGACTGACCTGTTGACTCTAATTTTTTTTTATTATTATTCTTTTTTAGAGCATTTTAATTGACGTAAACAATGAGGTAACGTTTACTTTAAGATTGCCACATACAAAAAAAGAAAAATAAGTAAAATTTAAATAAATTCACCTAATGTCATTTGACTCACTAAAACTTAAGGACCCGACATTAAAACTGTCACCATTACAAAAAAAATATTATGATTTCAAAACTGTTTTAGGAGTGGTTATGGGAGCTGCAATAATTACTCCAGCAAAAGAAAAAAAATATGCAGTATGGAAGTATATTTAGTGCTTCTGTTGGTCATAGTAATAGTAGTAGTAGTAGTAGTAGTAGTAGTAGTAGTAGTAGTAGTAGTAGTAGTAGTAGTAGTAGTAGTAGTAGTAGTAGTAGTAGTAGTAGTAGTAGTAGTAGTAGTAGTAGTAGTAGTAGTAGTAGTAGTAACAGCAGCAGCAGCAGTAGTAGTAGTAGTAGTAGTAGTAATGGTAGTAGTAGTAGTAGTAGTAGTAGTAGTAGTAGTAGTAGTAGTAGTAGTAGTAGTAGTAGTAGTAGTAGTAGTAGTAGTAGTAGTAGTAGTAGTAGCAGTAGTAGTAGTAGTAGTAGTAGTAGTAGTAGTAGTAGTAGTAGTAGTAGTAGTAGTAGTAGTAGTAGTAGTAGTAGTAGTAGTAGTAGTAGTAGTAGTTACATCAATGGTTAATGTTTATGTCTCTCAGGTTGTCGCGTTCGCTTTGATGGGGTTTTTTTATAGTTTGATCTGTAATCTTCCTTTGATAATAGTTGTACTTGCTTCATAATCATGATATTATTTTTTTTTTTTTGTTGTTGTTGCTCTTTTTCTTATTTGCGTAAAGGTTTATTCACTCTTTAAAAAGTTTAACTATTGCTATTAAAATAAAAAGTCACTACATTAGTTTAATTGACGTATAAGATTGTAAAAATAAAATGATTTTTTTTAGAGTGTGACAGTCGTCAGAGAAGTGATAAAAACACAGAAACATTATACTCCTCACTCTCTCCCACTGCCATGCTTTTTATGCTGTAAAAACCTTCAGCCTTTATTGATTAAAACATAGACAAAAAAGCCGATTTCATGGAATTAAAGAGAGCATCAAAGAATACAAGACACTCACACTTACCTGATGATTAGCTTTCCAAATGCCTTATACTGGTACTTATACAAGTCATAGGACAAATTTAAATCTAGAGGAGGCAGACCACTGGGTTAATTATAAGTAAGAATTATAAGAGCTAGAGTTTTTAGGTAGTGCTCAGCAGTCGTTAGGATAAGGCTTTAAGTGAAAATGTCCGAAAAATGCTCGTCATTGTGATATTAGAACACTCGATTTATATTGTTTCGGCACCCATCGCCTTGCCACTCAAAGAGAGCATATCTTTTACTCTACAATCTAGCTTTTGACCCAATAGGGAAAAGGTTGTTTCGGGCCTCTGGATTAGAAACTTTAACCTCGCAAATATTCTCAAAACAATAACACATGGTTTATCCATTGAAATAATGCTTTTCGAATACGTAATATGTTTAAAGCATACAGGTAAATAAAATGGTACACTTCATCCAACCCGACAATTTCTTCAAAGCTGCTAATGTGAGTAGCCCAAGATCTGAGAGTACTCTTCCAATACAGAATTAGAAGGAAACTCTAATCGATGATGTCAGATTTCCACACTTAATACTGCTTGGGGCAAGACAATGGCTCCAGTCTTTAAAACGTTTAAGGAGCAACATTTTTTTTTACTGAAAACTTAACTTTAAAACCGACTCAAATGCAGGTCAAAATCTTGCTTGTTTGTGTCAAACCCAGCGGCTGTTCTTTTGGTATCCATTTGGTTATTTGTTTCTGATTGGACTCGAAAAAGGGAAATGTCTAGGTCGTAATATTATATTCTCCTTCCCAGCTATGTGAAAATTGGATGTAAAAACGATTAAAAGAAACAAAATGCACTTAATTCGCATTTTGAGCCGTAAAATTCTCTCAAAGCGATTTATCTGAGCAAAGATTCCTCAAGTAAAACAATCGGAGAGGAATTTTCTGTAACTTTGTATTGTATTAGCCTTTCTTGTCATCAGGAGCTCTGATGGGTGTCTATATTTAGAAATGAGCCCAATCCTCCCAGCATGCCTGTTTAAATGAAAAACACCGCTTTAAAATGGTCGCCATTACAGTCTCGGCGCTTTTTCTCATGTCCAAGGTGAAAATATTTTCCCTTCTTATTTAAGAATCAATGACAATCATCGAAATATGCTGAAGAGTGGGAATCTTGGCATACATAAGTCTGCACAAAACAAATAAAAGGTGCCCACGAAGGTTGACTTCCTGAGGGTGAATGAATATAGCGCTGAAGATGCCTCAGGAATGGTAAATCATCAACCAACGAATGAGTGCCATGAAGTCCAAGGAACTCTTCGGGATTGAGTGTTGTTAAATTATTTACAAGTTCAGCAAGTGAATATTCAGGATTCACTCTAGCAAATTTCCAACACAATCATCGAAAACCCTACTAGGAAGCTGGTGATCCGGCTAAGAGATGGCTTCATATGAATATAGACAACTCGTAGAAATATTATTTTTAATTTGCTAACCAACAGATTACAATTATCAAAACATCCTATCAATATGAACAGCTCAGTCAAATGAACATCTAAATAAGCCAATAATAATGTGTCAATTTTAAAAGTATCTTTTAGCCCAGGTATCTTCTTCCCTATCTTACAAAAATAGCTCCGAGCTGATTCGCGTTGATGACATACAGAAAACTTAATTTTGTTTGATTTTGTTGTTGTTGTTGTTGTTGTTGTTGTTGTTGTTGCTCTTGTTTTCGATTAAGTCGGTCGGTCGGTCCTTAAATTCTGTTGAACCACTCGACCTCTCCACTTAGAAAATGTACAAATATAATATGGTGATTGAGTGGCGTTCTTAATTATAACAGCGTTTCCTCGTTTCTACTAATTGTATAACTCTCTGATATGGGGCAAAACTGACTCGCTAACTTTGCTTTATTTGTTTAAGCTATCGTCCCATCCCAAGAAAATGCAGTAGACTTCTGCCATCTTCGGGAGCGTGCTATTTTGGAGTAACATTTCAGGCAGGAAGAGTTTTTCTTTTATAACTAACGTGATGGTCCACGAAATTGAGCTCGTTTAAATAAAAAATACACCTAGCCTTTTCCATCAGGAATCCTTTTAAAGAGAGGTTTGGAAGCTGTGTCGTATTGCCTTGAGTATTCATGGGGCGAAGGGCTGACACCCAGAAATTCATCTGGGTAGAAAAAGCCAAAGAGAAAGCCTGGAAGTATCCTCTCATTCACACAATAGATGACTCGCAAAAGATAATCGTTAATCAAGCAGCTGCGTTAATAATGTCAAGCGTTAATGGAAAAATTTGCTCCAATCTTGTCCAGCATTATTGGAGCAGTTGCGCTAGTAATATCCAGTGTTAATGAAAGAGTTGCGCCAATAATGTCAAGAATTAATGGAGCAGTTGTGCCAATAGTGTCCAGCATTAATGGAGAAGCTGCGCCAATATTGTCCAACATAATAAAGCACTTTCTCCAGTAGTGTTAAGTGTTAATGGAATAATTGCATCAATATTGTCTAGCAGTTGCATCAATAGTGTCCTACGTTAATGGAACAGTTTCGCCAACCGTGCCAGCGTTAATGGAACAATTGCACCAATAGTGTCTAGAATTAATGGAACAGTTGCGCCAATAGGGTCCAGCGTTAATGGAACAATTGCACCAATAGTGTCTAGCATTAATGGAACAGTTGCGACAATAGTGTCTAGCATTAATGGAACAGTTTCGCCAACAGTGTCTAGCCTTAATGGAACAGTTGCGCCAATAGTCTCCAGTGTGTTTTTTAAGCAATTCGCTAATACTGTCTAGCGTTATTTAAGTAGATGCGCCAATAGTGTCTAGCGTTATTTAAGTAGATGCGCCAATAGTGTCTAGCGTTATTTAAGTAGATGCGCCAATAGTGTGTAGCGTTATTTAAGTAGATGCGCCAATAGTATCTAGCGTTTTTACAGTAGATGCGCCAATAGTGTGTAGCGTTATTTAAGTAGATGCGCCAATAGTATCTAGCGTTTTTAAAGTAGTTAAGCCATTAGTGTGCAGCGTTATTCAAGCAGTTGCACTATTAAATCCAGCGGTAATGGAGCTATTTTTCTTGTGCCAATAGTGTCCTACGTTAATGGTGCAGTTGCGCCAAAAATGTCCATTCTTAATGAAGCAAATGCAGCGTTAATAGATTAGTTCAGCCAATAATGTGCAGCATTAATAGAGACTCAGCAGTTGCACCAATAGTGTCCTGTATAATGGAGCAATTGTGCCAATAGTGTCATGCATTAATGGAGCAGCTGCACTAAGAGTGTCTTGCATTAATAGAGCTGTGTTGCCCATAGTATTCTGCATGCATCGAGCAGTTTTGCCAATAGTGTCCAGCGTTTTTAGAGCAGTTGCACCAATAGTGTCCTGCATTAACGGAGCAGTTGCGCCAATAGTGTCCTGCATTAATGTAGCAGTTGCGCCAATAGTGTCCTGCATTAATGTAGCAGTTGCGCCAATAGTGTCCTGCATTAATGTAGCAGTTGCGCCAATAGTGTCCTGCATTAATGGAGCAGTTGCGCCAATAGTGACATGAATAATGGAGCAATTGTGCCAATAGTGTCCAGCAATCATAGAGCAGTTGTGCCAATAGTGTCCTGCATTAACGGAGCAGTTGTAGCAATAGTGTTCTGCATTAATGGAGCAGTTGCGCCAATAGTGTCATGCATTAATGGAGCAGTTGCGCCAATAGTGTCCAGCGTTTATAGAGCACTTGTGCCAATAGTGTCCTGCATTAATAAAGCAGTTGCGCCAATAGTGTCCTGCATTAATGTAGCAGTTGCGCCAATAGTGTCCTGCATTAATGTAGCAGTTGCGCCAATAGTGTCCTGTATAATGGAGCAGTTGTGCCAATAGTGTCCAGCGTTTATAGAGCAATTGTGCCAATAGTGTCCTGCATTAATGGGGCAGTTGTGCCAATAGTGTCCTGTATTATTAGAGCAGTTACGCCAATAGTGTCCTGCATTAATGTAGCAGTTGCGCCAATAGTGTCCAGCGTTTATAGAGCAGTTGCGCCAATAGTGTCCTGCGTTTATAGAGCAATTGTGCCAATAGTGTCATGCATTCATGGAGCAGTTGTGCCAATAGTGTCCAGCGTTTATAGAGCAATTGCGCCAATAGTGTCCTGTATAATGTAGCAGCTGCGCCAATAGTGTCTTGCATTAATAGAGCTGTGTTGCCAATAGTATTGTGCTTTAATGGAGCAGTTGTGCCAATAGTGTCCAGCGTTTATAGGGCAGTTGCGCCAATAGTATCCTGCAATAATGGAGCAGTTTGGTCAAAAGTGTCCTGCAATCATGGAGCAGTTTGGTCAAAAGTGTCCAGCCTTAATGGAACAGTTTGGTCAAAAGTGTCCAGCGTTAATGAAAGTTTGGGTCAAAAGTGTCCAGCCTTAATGGAACCGTTGGGTCAAAAGTGTCCAGCGTTAATGGAAGTTGGATCAAAAGTGTCCAGCGTTAATGGAATAAATGGGTCAAAAGTGTCCAGCGTTAATGGAACCGTTGGGTCAAAAGTGTCCAGCGTTAATGGAAGTTGTGTCAAAAGTGTTCAGCGTTAATGGAATAAATGGGTCAAAAGTGTCCAGCGTTAATGGAACAGTTGGGTCAAAAGTGCTCAGCGTTAATGGAAGTTGGGTCAAAAGTGTCCAGCGTTAATGGAAGTTGGGTCAAAAGTGTCCAGCGTTAATGGAAGCTGGGTCAAAAGTGCTCAGCGTTAATGGAGCAGTTGGGTCAAAAGTGTCCAGCGTTAATGGAAGTTTTGTCAAAAGTGTCCAGCGTTAATGGAACAATTGGGTCAAAAGTGTCCAGCGTTAATGGAACAATTGGGTCAAAAGTGTCCAGCGTTAATGGAACAGTTGGATCAAAAGTGTCCTGTAATAATGGAACAGATGGGTCAAAAGTGTCCAGCCTTAATGGAACAGTTTGGTCAAAAGTGTCCAGCGTTAATGAAAGTTTGGGTCAAAAGTGTCCAGCGTTAATGGAGCAGTTTGGTCAAAAGTGTCCAGCGTTAATGGAGCAGTTTGGTCAAAAGTGTCCAGCGTTAATGAAAGTTGGATCAAAAGTGTCCAGCGTTAATGGAAGTTGGGTCAAAAGTGTCCAGCGTTAGTGGAGCAGTTGTGCACCCTGGGCACTATTGTCGATCGAACATGATTTTCTAAAAAATATGTTGGTTGAATAAGAGAATTTCATTTGATTTGGCTGCATTGTCAAATATAACTCAGATTTAAAATAAAAATGCACTTGAGAGTTAACCCTCTCCACCAACAACTCTTTTAACTACGTACCTTGCAAGCCCGATTCTAATTTTTTTCCTGAAAAAAAAATCCAAAGTCATGTTCTGCAATAGGGCTTAGACTATATTTTACTTTTTAGATTTTGTACAGCTTCTTGTTCAGTAAATTTTGGCTTCGATCTAGGCCTTAACCTTTCTAGGTGTGATGATGATTCGATTTCGTATATCTTAGCGAACTCATATTGTGAATCGAAAAGTATGTAGATTTGTATGATATTTGTTGATTTTTTTTCCTTTTTCTTTTAGTTTTCTTTTCGTTTGTTTGATTGTTTTGGTATTTTTTTCAAACAATTTTCTTTGCGAGTCTTCAAAACTATTTATAAGATATGAAAATTTGGCCAATAATATTTTAAGAACTTCGATTGTCGGCCGTAATGCTCTCAGTAAATTCATAGTATTGAAACAGTGAAGGGAAAATGAGAATTTAGAATCTGATGCTGCAGTAAGACTTAGACTATAATACCTATTAGATTTTGTTCTCCTTCTTGTTCGGTATAATTCTGTTTCTGTCAGGCCTCATCTTTCTAAGCGTGATGATCACTCGATTTTCAATAATCAAATCTAGATTCCAAATTGAATGTAATCTAATCTACTTCCATGCTCACTACACGAATCCAACTTTAGACTTAGACAGATCTATGTTTATCTCGTTGCTAGAATTTCGACACCGAAAAACCTATTTTTTTTCAATCTTTAGAAATATTTTAAGGGTCTCGTTAGGTTGTGATAAAATTGAAGATTTTTGAAGCGAAAAGCAAGAATGTGCAAATACGATATCTCTAGATTTATATCATTTGCCAGTTGATTTTTTTGTTCCCTCAATTCTTTTAGTAACAAATTAAGGCTGTGATACCTGAATTATGCATAATTTGTTATGAATTTTATTAAAGCTGAAAAGATCATAATTATATCAAGTTGATAAACTTACAAACTACCATTTGGCTAAACATGACTATGTCACAAACTGTCTATTAAATTTCCCCTTGATCTGTGAAGCTGTTTTAATTTCAGCACAAGACTGGTTTCGGCTAGTCATGATACAAAACAATATTGATTTTTTTTAAGTTCTGGAATTGTTTCCACATTTGATTTGATTTTTTTTTTCTAATTGATTACATTTTGAAAAGAAAAATTCGCTTTGTCAGTGGACAATGAAGTTTCTTTAACAATCTATTTTAAAATGTTACAATTGTGGTTGTGTGGATTTGTAATTTTCTCAGAAACTGCTACTGCCAAAGCTTTTAATAAAAGATTGCGAGGATTAAAATGTTGTAAGCTTTTATGATAGGATAATCTAGCAACGAAAATTGCTTGCCTATGTGTGTTTATTGTTGTTGTCCTCTTTTTTATTTTTATTTTTTCTCGTTTTTGTTTTTTTTTTTCTTCTTGGATTTTTTTTTGTGTGTGATTTTTTTGGTTCTTGTTTTTCCGAGAAGTAAAAATGAGAAAACGACAACGTTAACCTTTAACGTTGTGTTTTTAGTGTGATACCCCAGGCAGAATGTTCCATATTGATGAAATGTCGGTTCATCCAGTAAATAAGAAAACCTAGAGAAGGCCAATATCGCAAATTCCGTGTATACCTTAAACACTAGATGTGTGGGGGTTTTGCCCTTCTATTTACTCGTTCCGGAAAAATCAATCTTACAGCAGAAGTATTGAGCTGTGTCTGGAATTATTTGCACTGCCAGGTCGAACAATAAAAGGCGTGCTACGATAGCAACAGTTTTATTCCTTTCATAGACGATCAATCCATGCCATGATTCCTTTTCCTTCACTGAATTTTTCCTACTCTTTGCATGTTAGGCAAATGAAAATCTAAAAACTTCCACAATTTGCCTAATGGCAAAATTTGTCACAAAATTAAACGATAATTGCAAAGAAATTGCCAAAAAAAAAAAACCCTGCGACGAGAACTCTCTATCAGTAGCCTGATCTTTTTATAAATATAGCAATTTTTTTTTTGAAAAATGCAAGTATATAAACTCATAAAGGAAAAAAAATTAACTGAGGAAAGTACTTATAGGGCAAATGCAAAAATGGAGAAAAAAAAACATGTAGAAGTTTTCAAAAGAACAAAGAAGTTCCTTAGAGGACTTGGAGATGACGGTAGCCTTTATATCATAATTATCTCATGCGCGACTTATTTTATTTTACGATTCCCTATATTTTATGTTTGTATTTTCATCTTTAAAAATTCGGTAAATGTATACAACCTCGTTCTACTGGCATGTCTTCATTCCTCAATATTGTTTACATGCTTCTCAGTTTTTGCATATCTCAATGGACGATTATTCCGTATGATCTTAAACAATATTGCACTGTGTGCAGAAAGGTTTTCTACGGCTTTCATGAGTACATTTGAAGAGATTAGAATGTCTCTGTTTAACAGTGACGTGTTGAGCTGATTCCTCTTTAATTACCAAACATTTATCTTCTAAGAAAGATAAAAACAAAAATTCTACATTACATATATTGTAATACTAACAGAATCCGCCTCTCATACAAGAGAGCTTCCGCTTAAATTGTAGCATAGTAATTTTTCCATGGCTTTAACTTCCTCCCAGACTTAACCTTTCGCGTGAAGATAAAAGTAATTAAAGAAGAAAAACAGAATCAAAGATCAAATGTCATTACATCAATTTTACTTCCTCAAAAAGGGCAAAATTTGTGAATTATTAAGGAGACAGAAATTACGATTCCAATTTAATTGTCATTTGCTGTCGTGATTTTCTGCGAGTACAGATTAGGCCTGTGTTCTTGTTATTTTGAAGGCAACTTTGTTGTGACAACCCGGTGCTAAAAACCAACAGAGGAAGCAAACAAAACGACGACACCAAAAAGGAAAAATGAAAACAAAACACGGTCACTTTGAGAAGTCTCAAAGGTTCGTGACAACTAGGCTAGTGACGTCTAAATGTCTGAGTGAAGCTAGACAAAATATTGTTATTCATTTTGGCTTCTTTTCAAGTCTGCCCAAAAAAATCCATTTTAGAGAATAATCCCGTTTATAAACAAATGTCACGTTTTTAATCGTAAATGTATATTATCCATTATATTTGTTTTGCATTTTTTCTTTATTCATTTACTTATTTTTCCTTGGGTGCGCAAGGCTGTCTGCATCAAACTAGAAAACAGACCCAAGTTTCGTTCAAATCGAACATATAATGATTAACGGTGGAACAAGAGGTCCATGACTCGCCTCTGTCCGCGCCATCGGCTGGTCGGGTGGGGTGGCATATGACCCGCTTCTGTCATGGGCTTGACATAAAACATCCTCCTTCGTTTAGGATTGTTGGAAAAACTTACTGTAGAAATTATGCGTCCCTTCAATTGGCCTGCCAATCTACCTGCTTGTATTGCTTTTTAATCTAAGCTAGTCTTGTGTGGCTTGCTTCAATCTTCTTCCGTGTTTATTTTTCTCTTTCCAATCCTATTTTGCTTTTGTTGTTGTTGTTGTGTTTCATTTTTCATTGCTTTTATAAGTTGTTGTTTTTTGTTTTTTTTATTTGTGTGCCCAAGGCGTTAACCTTCACTTGATTTCAAAACAATCTTTAGATTTTAAGAATGCTATTGCATCAAACTTTATGCACTTTAAATAATTGTCCCTTCCTTGTTCATTTGATTTGTCTCACCAGAACTTCCTCAACCTGACGCGCAAAACAATTACGAAAAATAGATAAGATAATAAGTTTTCATAAAACTGCGATTAGAATTTTTTAAAAAGCAAAATTATTTCATAGCCTACAGCTTCAATCGACTTGTCAGCTTGTTGACACAATCGATCTGCTGCAGCTAACGCTTATGATTATATCAAGGAAAAAAAATTCAAATCAGAAAAAAAGATCGCATAAAACTCTGGGAATGAAATGCAAAGGTACCGTACAACAAAAGAGCACCAGTGGACGTCTTCTAAACGCTGTACTTGTCAAACAGAACTCAACGTATCTAATTGCCTGGCTAAACGCCTGCAGCAATCCTGGATCTTACATAACTGATTCAAGAAATGTTGCCAGGATTGTTACAAACAGAGCTCCGAGATTAAATTAATTCTCTCCCCATCACACCGAATTTTTATTGTGTTGGCTCGATGATAGATGAAAATGAATCAAAACCTGCAACAGGAAACAAGTCGTAACATGAGAACTTTTAATATTAGTTGTATATTCAATGGTCGCATCTGTGTGAACTTTGATGCTTGCAAACATTTTTGTTATGAAACTTTGACATTTTCTCATTTTCCTCGCCATGGTGACACTGGTTTTTGTGTCGTGCATCTTACAGTATTGATTCTTATTTCCTGCTCCAGTATTTTCTCTAGAGCAGTCCCAGCTTCCTGCGGATGAAACCAAACCGCCTGTTTATGTTTGAAGAACGTGAGAGAACTGGATACGTTCAAGATGCAGTAATGATCTCTTTACGTAACACTTGTGGCACAGTAAGCAGAGGATCGGGTTTCTAGTTTCTACAGACAACTCGGAAAGAATGATTAATTTGAAACATCTAATCTTTTCATCCCTTGTCTCTCTCTCTCTCTCTCTCTCTCTCTCTCTCTCTCTCTCTCTCTCTCTCTCTCTCTCTCTCTCTCTCTCTCTCTCTCTCTCTCTCTCTCTCTCTCTCTCTCTCTCTTTCTCTCTCTCTCTGATCTCTCTCTCTCACTAACTCTCTCTTTGTCTCATTTTATCTGTCTATCTATCTTTTTCTCTTCTTTTTCTTCTCTATTTTTTTCCCAATGTGTCTCTATTTTTTCTCTGCTCTCTTTCCATCTGTCTTTCTTTCTGTGATATCCTGTCCGTCTGCCTGCCTCTATCTCTCTCTCTCTCTCTCTCTCTCTCTCTCTCTCTCTCTCTCTCTCTCTCTCTCTCTGATCTGTCTCTCTCTGATCTCTCTCTCTCTCTATCTATCTATCTATCTATCTATCTATCTATCTATCTATCTATCTATCTATCTATCTATCTATCTATCTATCTATCTATCTATCTATGTATCCATATATCTTTCTAGCTCTTTCGTTATTTCTCTCTGCAAATCATCTCCCTCTACCTTTGATTTCTCCAGCCCTCTCTTTAAATGTGTATCACATCCTCAACTCGGCTGACTTTTTATATATCTTTGTATCGATATATTGTATCCATCTACTTACATTTATACCTATTATATGCATGCATATTACATAAATGCGTGTCTTTTAATTATATCTTCCCGTTACAACTCCTCTCTTTTCTGTTTGCGTTTCACCGATTTTTCTTGTTTTTTAGTGGTTTTAGACATTCAATAATTTTTTACCAAAAGGTCATCCTATTTTCATTGGAAATAATTGGCAGAACAACCTCAACCACTTCATGGCAAAACGTCTGAAAAAGTAGACTTTAATTGTTATATAATGTATTTAAATGGATGTATTTATGTTTATAAAATGACAAGCAGCGACAGTTCACGGATAATTTGTGGAGCCTCGTATCCTACACAACTTGTTACTCGGTTGGTGACATTGTTCGATTTGACTTACCAGGCAAGAATTCTGCTTCCCAGGCCCGACAGCTTATGTATCATCAGAGTGGAGGACACATTCATAACCACTCGGGTTAGAGTGGAAAGTAAAACACGCAGAAAATAAATTAGAGCGGAACTTAAAACATGTGAGCACAAAAAAGTGTTATATCCTTAAGGAAATGGCATTATATAAATTCCTTTAATGGTACAATTTTGTTTTTTGTTGTTTTTTTTTTGTTTTTGTTTTTTTGTTGTTGTTTTTTTTGCTTTCGTGTACCTGTATGAGTTTTTCTTTGTTGTTGTTGTTGTTGTTGTTGTTGTTGTTGTTGTTGTTGTTGTTGTTGTTGTTGTTGTTGTTACTGTTGTTGATGTTAGTGTGCAGGTCTAAAAAGAACACCTAAAAGAGCAATATCTTTCTGGATCTTTAGTTTCAAATGTTTCTGTGTTTATATCCTGACGGTACAGAACAGAAGAGTTTCATACAACGAGAGGCGCTGATGGCGCAGCTTAATATGGAAGTTACTAAGTTCCACTTCCCTTCTGGGAGGTATAAGCCACTGTCCCTATCTGAATCTCAAATTAAGGCCACTTTATAGCAAAACTAGAACAGGCCCAATTAATGATGACTTTTAGTATTCGTGGCATGAAGAAAGACCTAAATCAGAGGTTAATTAATCTCTGGCAGATTTATTAACTGACTTTACAAAGTAGGTCAAGTTTGGATATCAGCCAGGAAGGGTGTAACTTAAGGTCCTCAGAAAGAGAGAAAGAGAGAGAGAGAGAGAGAGAGAGAGAGAGAGAGAGAGAGAGAGACAGAGAGAGACAGAGAGAGAGAGGAAGAAAGAGAAAGAGAGACAAAGAGACAGAGAGAGAGAGAAAGAGAGAGAGAGAGCGAAACAGAGAGAGAGAAAGAGAGAGAGAGAGAGAGAGAGAGAGAGAGAGAGAGAGAGAGAGAGAGCAATGCTGTCCACCTTTAATCAGAGCTGTCAAGCTATGGGGCACTTTTAACTTGTTCGAAGCGTGAGAAAAGTATTATAATAAAAAAAAATAGTCGTACTCTCCTGTATGGTCTTTAAAAAACTCGATCTTTATTACAAATTTAACCCTCTTTTTTTATTTTAGTCTAGATGAGGTGTTAAGTTCATTAAATTCATGGTTACGAAATTTGCACTAACCTCTGTTGAGGTTCTGATGAGGACCAGTTCGTTAATAGCCGACGCACGCGCAGTCTTGGCAGACGTCAGCCTAGCTTCCGTTCTGGGTTGGCATTTACGTGGTCTTAGCAGCTGAAGAGTTCCTTGCTACTCTCACATTCTGTGCGCCATTCAGCGAACAAGATCACGGCCTTGTAGGCCAGCCGACTTCACGCTTTTCATAGAATTCATAAAAAAAAAAAAATAAAAAGAAAGAAAAAACTGACGTCATTAGAATACGTTAACCTTTTTTTTTTTATTCGGAAGCAGTGCCTGAGCAACAAACTCTTTGTGGATAATGTTAGTTTGATTTTGTTTTGTTTTGTGTTTGTGTTTTGTTTTGTTTTGTTTTCTGCTTTTTTTACGTTTTATTAAATATGATAGTTTGTTTTTGTTTTTTGTTGTCCTTTTTTTTGTTTGATTTTTAGTGCAAACAATTTAAATTGTTAAGTAATATTTACATCGGTGTTTTTGGATATCATTCTGTTTTATCCATTATATCAGTCTCAAAGATATGTAAGAGTGTTGACTTTTATATTCTATTTCATCTTCTTCCTTTTTTTATCTTCATTTCAATCGTACCCTCTGTCTGTCTCTCGCCCTCTCGTTAAGTCTGCGAGTCTCTTATTTTGTTTGTGTGTCTCTCCTTTCTCTCTCTTTCTCTCTCTCTCCCAAAAATTAATGCTGGAGTGAGGATGATTACCTCTTTTCATGCACTGTGGTGCTCTAACTTTGATAAGTCGAGCGGTGCCGAGCGCAACTCACAGACCTGGGTTGACCTATAGATTAGTTTACTTGTGTGCGTCAAGATGCTAAATGTTGATAACCTGGAGTCATGTCAGTCAGCCTGGCTTGTTTACGGTTTGGGCTATGATTGGACAAACTCAAGACTCCACACGGAGCGCTTCTGTCATGCCATATCCGCTCAATATCAATATACTGTTTATCTTGTATATTTTTTTTCTTTTGATATTCTATCTGTCTATCACATATAACTTTTCTTATCTAATCTTATGCGATTGTTTGCTTTGTGTGTTTGTTTATTTACAGATTTTCTCCAATGTGTTCCATCTGTCTTGAACTAATTTTAAATTTATTTCTGCGCAGTACACTCCTATCCATAATGGTATTCTGCCAATGAACTGCCAATCCAGAAATCGTGTGTAACATCCTCTAGTTAACATCTAGAGAATAACTTCTGATTCGGGCAAATATACAAATTGTTTGTTTTAGCTGTTTATCTGTCTTTTTATAACATCTATGGCTCAACTATCCTTTTCTTTTTTTCTTTAGCTTTTAATTTATTTCTCTACCTTTCGTTTGTTTCCATTGTATATTTGAAATTGTCACAACTTCCATCTTGGAAGCATTTTCTTTTACAGCTCTGACAACATCTAAGTGTGCTATATTGCTTTTTTGAACAATATTACTTCCACCTGTTTATCTTTGTGTAACCGGCCCTTCCACCTGTCTCTATCTGTCAGTGAGTCTGCCACGATAGTGGATCAATCACCAGTCATGATCTCCACACCAGTCAGGAGTAGCTATCTTTCTGTTATTTTCATCCACTTTCTACAATTTTAAAAACACGGAGATTTTTATTTTTAATATTTCATCAAAATTTTACACCCCTCCCATTATATCTATCTCATCTTCTCCCTCTTTCTCTTCCTAATTATAATTACACATGCATTTAGCTATTTCCTTAGTTCTCTCCTCGCTCCCTACCCTCCCTACCACCCTCGACCTCCCGTTTTTCCTTTATTTTAAATGCACAAAGACATCTTCACTCCTCTCTGCTAGTTTTTCATCTTTATATTCTTTTCGCCTTAATCATACTTATTTATCTTTTTCGGTTTTAGTTTCATAACACTTCACGGTGTTTAATTGTTTATTTTGTTCATTTCAATCCACTGTCTCATCTCGGCTTCGTATAATCTTTATATACTTCACTTTCCACGCTGCATCCCCTGATTCAGTTTCTTATCTCTTCCTCTTGAATCTTCTTTCAGCGATTCCTAGATAGCAGGAGAACAGAGACAAACTAAATCGTATCAGAAAACGCCAGAGACATCAAGCGACAAGGCGTCCGTCAATTACTTTCTATCTTTGTTTTTTTTTCCTGACCTTCTTTTTCATTTTTTGGATGCTTCGTTAACGTGGTTGAGCAAAGTCTTTCATCTCCAGAAGTGAGTCACAAGTTTCAACATAGATCTAGATCAAGGTTTCCTGGGGAAAATAAATCTACAGGTGTAATTATTAGGTGCAGGGAAGGAAGAGAGTACACAGCTGACGCACAGACGGCTGGCTGTTTACGAATATGTACATTGTATAATACTTGATGAATCTCTCTCTCTCTCTCTCTCTCTCTCTCTCTCTCTCTCTCTCTCTCTCTCTCTCTTTCTATCTCTCACTATCCCTCTTTCTCTCTCTCACTATCTCTCTCTTTCTCTCTCTCTTTCTCTGTCTCTCACTATCTCTCTTTCTCTCTCTCTTTCTTTCTTTCACTCACTCTTTCTCTTACTCTCTCTCTTTCTTTCTCTCTCTCTTTTTTTCTCTCTCTCACTATCTTTCTTTCTCTCTCTTTCTCTCCTTCTTTCTCTCTCACTCTCTTTTTTCTCTCTTTCTTTCTTTCTCTCACTCTCTCTCTCTTTCACTCTCTCTCTCTCTCCCCCTATCTATCTATCTATTTCTTTTCCTCCTTGCTCTTCATGGCAACGTTTTATCCACTTGCATTCCCTGTTGTTTTTTTTTTAATCAATAAATGCTGCCTCTCTATCTTCCTCGAAATCGATAATCTTTTCTTTAATTCTCCAGAATCTAGATCTAGTCTATTTATTCCTTTCCATTTTCCTATCGGTTCCCTACAATTTTTCCAGACTTTCACTCTATCACTGTCCTCTGCTCACGTCTTCCGTCTTCTGCAATGCTTTCTCCAACAAACGCCAACAACTGTTTCCTCTGCTGTTTAGTGGCTCCTTCATAAATTACCTTTTTTTGGCTTTTGATTTTTTTCTCATATCATACAATTACGTTGGCTGTTACGGTTTCCTTGTGTTCTGATATAAAAACACTGTCAAGAAAAATTCTGTATATGAAATTTCTGTGTATGCGTTTTAATTTGCACAACAAGGGAATTCTCAATTGTAAACAGAGAAAATAACAAATTATAAAAATAATTATTCTAATAACCAAAACCGAAAGATGCGACTGGTAACAGCGTATCTCTCGTACATTTTAATGTCGTAAAAATTCTAGAGAAATCTACATCTATCGTTTATACTGATGCAAAGTTGGTACTAGAGATCGTTGGATTTATCTGCGTCAATCCTACTCTACTACGTAGTCTCATAATATTCCTTTTATCTTCACTTTTCCGATCTTTCTTCTTCAATCTGTCTTCCTTTATTTTTTCTTTTTGTTCTTTATTTTCCTTTTCTTTGTTATGAACAAGACCTGCATCCCCTTCTTTCTTTGTCCCTTTCTCTTTATCCATCTCTTTATCCATCTATTTCTCTCTCTCTCTCTCTCTCTCTCTCTCTCTCTCTCTCTCTCTCTCTCTCTCTCTCTCTCTCTCTCTCTCTCTCTCTCTCTGTCTCTGTCTCTGTCTCTCTCTCTCTCTCTCTCTCTCTCTCTCTCTCTCTCTCTCTCTCTCTCTCTCTCTCTCTCTCTCTCTCTCTCTCTCTCTCTCTCTCTCTCTCTCTCTCTCTTTTCCTTCCCTGTAATTTTATGTATATCAACAAAATCATTATCAACCCAATGACAAAGGTCGCGCCATCCATCCCTGTTTTTCCGCAACATCCCCTCACCCTCCCCTTTCCACTCCCGATATTAGAACTATCCTGCCTTATCTCCATCTTCTTTTAAACCCTCCACCTCTACCTTCAGCCGCCTGGCATCCGCTCAACAACAAGGAGACGCTCTCTCTCTCTCTCTCTCTCTCTCTCTCTCTCTCTCTCTCTCTCTCTCTCTCTCTCTCTCTCTCTTTCTCTCTCTCTCTCTCTCTTTCTCTATTTCTCTCTCGATCGCTCACCATCGCACTTCTCTTAAACCTGGTTCACTGCTCACCCCATGACAGAGCAGCTCAGCTTCGCCGCGGTTCAGCTCAGCCAGTAGTTGGATTACAACCACTAGTAAAACGTGAATTGACTTCCCAACCTCATTCATCTTCGGGACAAATCGGTTGGTGTGTAGTTAGTTCATTTTTAATCACATTTGATTTGAACTTTTTTTTTTCTTCGCTTTTTTTTTTCGAACATATTTTTGGTCCTAAATTATTTAATGATACTCATTTTCATTTCACTGATATTCTAGACTCAAATAAATGGTATTCAATATTCATAATTAGATTTTTTGCGCATGTTTAGTTTTTAGTATATTCGCTCTTTCTTGATCTTCTTATTTTCATGCGTTAAAAGTTGTGGTAAAAGGCACTGCAATCATATTAAATAACTTTTGCTTTGTTTAACTTCTCTCTCTCTCTCTCTCTCTCTCTCTCTCTCTCTCTCTCTCTCTCTCTCTCTCTCTCTCTCTCTCTCTCTCTCTCTCTCTCTCTCTCTCTCTCTCTCTCTCTCTCTCTCTCTCTGTCACTCTTTCTGTATATAGTGCACAAAGCTGTGGTTACATGTTTCAAAAACACGTGTTATTTTCAAGCGAATTGAATAATCATCAAGTAGAGAAACACCAATGATTGTGATAGAATCTGTTTTATAATCAGTGTTTTTAATTTTAATTATCATTATTATTAATAATAATTATTATTCTTGTTTAGTTATAATTATTATTATTATTGTTATTATTATTATTATTATTATTATTATTATTATTATTATTATTATTATTATAAATTGTTTTGCTTTTTTTTTTATTTTTAATCTTGTGCTTTTGCTTTTTGCATTCACCCGTTTGAAATCTAAACTTCCAGTCTTGAGCACCATGTAAGCCATAATTATTGTAACCTATAAAGTCTAGCACTTATGATCTGTAACAGGGAGCTAGCAGTGATAGAACGGTGCTGAAGACGTGATGTAGTCATGCCATAACCTCGCCTGTGCCTCCAACTCATCGAGCCGTCATTATATTGTTGACTTTAGTCGTGCGATAGCCGTGATTTAAGCTGGATGTACCGTAGCCGATATGTAGTCACGCTTTAATCGTGCACCAGCCGTGATGTCTCCAAGCCCATCGATGGTGACCGCGCTCACTTAACTTTAATATAGGAAACAGATAGCACCGAGCAGCTTGATTGCTCACCTGATATAGGCCGTCCACTCTGAGACCATGGGCGAAGAGAAACTGTAAGAATGGCTGAAAATGAAACGCGTGTTCCCATAGAGTCCGTATCGGTCCGCTCTGATGGTGACACCTGTTTGATTTAGAAAGAGGGAAAGTTTAGAAAGTTGTCCTTCTTTTGGTATCTGTATTTCTAATTCTAGCAGGGGCTGCCAAACATGTCACTGTAGGGCGCTAGGACAGGTGCCGAGAGAATTAGGGGCTAAGTTGCTTGGAGCCAAAATAATTATTGTAGATCACAAACTGAAAGTGGTATATCCAGTCTTGATGATACTCGATTATCCGCTGCTTTTTTTTCCCTGTTTTTTTTTTAATTTTGTCTTTTGTTTTGTTGTTGTTGTTGTTGTTGTTGTTTTTGTTGATGATGATGATGTTTTTAGTTATTTTCAGCACACGCACAATAATTGGTCAAGCACTACGCTTATTGATGCTTTGGCAATGGGAAGTTTTTAGTTTTTAGAAAACGGCAGTGTTTTTCAGTTTACCCATATTTCTCAGTCAGCTTAAGAGGGAAATCTCCAGACAGATAAAACAGAAAAAAATATCAAAGTTAAAAGGGAATGTCAAAAGAGATAAGGCAGCTTTACCCAAGCGACTAATAATAATCTGCTTCGCAAGTTTATTGTTGTTGTTTTTTTTGCCAAAGAAAAATTTTTGTTGCAGAAAAAAACAAATCGAATGTGTGGTGTCGGAAATAATTAAAATGTATCTGTCTGCGTCGCAATAGGAAATCGTCCTGTTGAACACATTCCAGAACCTTCAATGCAAGTTTGTGGGATGCCAAATGTTTCATTCAAAGTTTATCGCCAAATTTATGCACGGAATGGAATCAATTCAGTAATACTATGTTCCTTTACTGCGTTCTTCTTCTTCTTCTTCTTCTTCTTCTTCTTCTTCTTCTTCTTCTTCTTCTTCTTCTTCTTCTTCTTCTTCTTCTTCTTCTTCTTCTTCTTCTTCTTCTTCTTCTTCTTCTTCTTCTTCTTCTTCTTCTTCTTCTATTTGTCCATCTCTCCGTCTTCTCTCTCTGTCTTCCACCCTCTCGGTCTCTAACCTCTCATTCTTTCTCTCGGTTTTGAATAAAATCATGGGATGGGTTCCTGCAATGAGCCATTGTATAGAGCGGCACTCCGCGCAAACGGGCAGCAAATCAGCCAACTCTAGTCAACATCCGGGTTAGTTTTGCTGCGACCACTCACCCCAGCAAGATACCATCCAGATGGCTGTCAGATTAGGGGAGTTGATGAGTCAATCTAGAAATTGTACAGGTGTAAGTTTGAGATATAATTTATCCGCGGCGATCCTTAAATGTCATCCTTGTTCCAATAGTGTTGAGCATAAAGATCATATTATCGTTGCTCCAAAAGTGTTGAGCATAAAGATCATATTATCGTTGTCCCAAATGTGTTGAGCATAAAGATCATATTATCGTTGTCCCAAAAGTGTTGAGCATAAAGATCATATTATCGTTGTCCCAAAAGTGTTGAGCATAAAGATCATATTATCGTTGTCCCAAAAGTGTTGAGCATAAAGATCATATTATCGTTGTCCCAAAAGTGTTGAGCAGAAAGATCATACTATCGTTGTTACAAAAGTGTTGAGCAGAAAGATCATACTAACACCGGAAGAACTTTTTGGTTTGTTAGGTAACGTTTAAAGGAGGCTAGACACAATTTGAGTTTTCCTAAATACAATCTGATACGATCTGAACGGTTTATTCTTTCTCAGACAGTTTCGTTTTGTTTGTTGCTCAAAGGTATGTCTTTTTATGCGTATGTCTTTTGTATGCGTAGACTTAAATATATCTTTCCTGAGATCGGTCACGCAATATTCAGGCAGAGAAGAATCGAAATGCCTACGGCTAGAAAAACAGGGAATAGAACGAAAGCGTTCTCGGTCCATTGTCTCATGAGAGAGTAAATAGAGTATAATTATATACTCTCACTCACAGGCATCAATTGATTTCTGTTTCGCCTTTCCATTCATTGTAGACGCAGTTATTATTTGTACGATTCTTCCCTATCTTTTTTGTGGGGAAGTCTTGCTTAGACCAGTCTCCGGTTGTCCTGCCCATGCTTGGTTTTCTCCCTAATGATGTGATTGTTTCGTCCGTGGTAACATTCACCGGGACACATACCTCTTTATTCTGTTCAGTTGAAAGCAAAAAGTGTAGGTTGAGTGTATCTTAAGAATTCTAAACAAAATAAAACAAAATAATGTTTTTTCAGAATTAATGGTGATTGTTAAGAACAAAAACTTAGATGTATTTTCTGTTGGAAAAATAAAGGAGGGGGTAGACAAATAGACAGATCGATATATAGAATGGTAGGTGCATAAAACATTTTTTTTTTCAGAATTAATGGTGTTTACAACAGGACAGAGACTCATACAGACGTTTACTCTGTCAGAAAAGTAATGTAGACAAATAGATAGATCGTTATTTAGATAGGTAGGTAGGCATGTTTTGATTGGCGAACAAATAGATTCACAAGACCACATACTCTTTGAATGCTACCAGTTGGCACTTTTCCTCAATCGCCATGGTGATTCCTTTTTTAAGGCGAGGGTGTTACTTACTGAGCCTGTCAGCGCCTTGCCTGTTCTCAAGCAACAATGTTGCACATTAACGAAGGGTCAATCTTTGCATTAGTTACTGGTCATGCACGTGAGCTACAAGTGTGAAAAATATCTTAATTTTTTTTTCTCCGCAGGTCTTTTGTAGGCATCAACACAAGCGACGTCCTTCTTGTTGCTGAAGCAATCAGTTTGCCCATCAAGTGGAGAAATCTGAGGAACAGACAACATCAAATCTTATTTTCATCAAAACTTACGATGCTCGTGTCAGTTCCGCGCACAAGTTTCCTCAGCACAATGGCCAACAATTTTCCTCAGATTCCTGAACATGAACCCATTGTTCACACCCAGGCCACTGGACCAGTTTTTCCTACACGCACCGGACACAAGTCACGGTTCCTCCCACATATCAAGATCTGCCCCCCGGATGTTCGCACTCAACACGTACCTCTCAAAAACCGTTACCTTCAGAACGAAGACCTGGACAATGAAGTGTTTCTCTCGCCGACTTCCTCCCCTACCCGCCTCGTTCAGCCATTCAGCTCAGACGAGAAACACGAGGTGCATTCTGGGAGACTGTTTCTCATTCGTCACAGCGGAGACTCAAGCGGCACGTCCACACCACCGTCGCCATCCCGCTCGCCGTCTCTGTCTCCAACACGCTCGCCAACCTGGTCGCCGTCGCGGTCTCCAACAAGGACGAACGTCTCAGCCTTTTCTGCCCTGACGTCCTCGCCGCTCCAGAGCCCGTCGCGCTCCTCCCCCTCCAGCTGCCCGGCGCGGTCCGTCTCCCCGGCATCCCCAGCCAGCCGAAAGTTGCCAGTCTTTGTCCGCGTGTACCGTTGTAACAATGATCACTTCGCCATCATGACGCGTGACGCGGTGCACACCGGGAAACCTCTATACGTCAATCTGCGTCACTGCCGCGTCATACCGGGTAACTGTCTCGGCAGGTTCGTCCTTGCCGGCAAGTGTGACGCTGGAAACATTACAGAGTTCGAGGTTCCCGAGTTGTCGAGTCTGGCGCGCTGGTTGGATGCCTTTCAAACAACCACGCCCCCTGGCTCTCCGTGTCGTTCTGGGGGCGTGACCGGTGCTAGTTCCGCCGCCTCGTCCATCCCGAAGAGCCCCGCCCTCCCACCTCTTGCAGAGACAGATGAGGAAAACTAGCATTCACCTCGGCATGGGAGAGAGAACAAAGAAACTGTACTAGTTCTGGCATCACCCCTGAGCTATGCCGCCCTGTGTTCTACCTGGATGAACAGCTCGAATCTTTGTGTCCCTGAGAGATGATCCAAGGTCTTGCTAGACTTGTACGCAAACCTTGGAGGACATGAAACTGAAGGAGGAGGACGACACCTTTCGTAACAGAGGTGTAGCGGCGCGGATCACAAAGATGCAGTACCCTTGAAGCATGAAATTTGTGGTGCAGCCGACCTGGAAGACGATTCCTCGCACATTATCAGATTGTGACGGAAGTCAAAGCTTTAACTTTCATGTGTTGCTTTAAAAAAAATGTCTCATCTGTGATGGCTGTGTTATGTTGACTTTCACTCTATTCCAAAACATTTTCTGTGATTTATTTTGTTTGTCGTTACAGTATTTTGCTCTTTCCATTGCTTTCTAACTACGTAATCTTTTTTACAACTTTCTGCATTTGAAAACTATCGGCAAAATATTTTGAGTCGCTCTCCACCAAGAAAGCTCCAGCATATATGTCACATATAATTATCATGCTAGGTAACTCTGTAAATAATAAACGAAAGGTAAACATTTCCAGACAAAATCCGATCAAAACACTAATCATTGAATCTGCAAACTATTCACAAAATCTTCAGGCAACTAAACAGATATTCTGCAGGGCAGTGTCCATAGACACCGGTTTATATAGCAACCCAATCAAGACTTCAAAATTATAGACGTCTCTGCATCTATAATAACAACTCGATAGATGTTTTATATAAAGCCAATAAAAACATAAAACGATACAAGATGTTGATGATTAGGATGATTTTGATGAGAAGGATGATGAGAATGAGGAGGAGGAGGACGTTTGTAATGAGTATATTTTACTATAAAGAAAAAAACGATGACCTTGATGACGAGAAAAATGGAGAATACCTATGATGATGTTGCGTACGATTTTGATGATTTTTACGACGACGATAAAGATTATGTGGTGGTAAATGCGTCGCCGAATATTCAAATAATATACATGTATTGAGAGGGGGGAGGAGAGAGAGAGAGAGAGAGAGAGAGAGAGAGAGAGAGAGAGAGAGAGAGAGAGAGAGAGAGAGAGAGAAAGAAGACATTCTGTAAATAACGCACATAAGAACACGAATAAAAAGAGAGAAACAAACAAAAATCTGACTTCGCCCGGCGGTGGCCGCTGTTCCTGCCCAGCTGAAGATGACAAGCTGGATCAGCTGGGGATGATAGTGTTGGCAACATTTCTTTTATCCGACCTGGCATGACCTAACTCAGGCGTGCTGTCACTGTTAAACAGCTTTGTGAGAATCATTGTGCTGATGCGAGGTGTTAAGAAATCGTATTCTAGTATTGTTTGTGTGTGTGTGGGGGTGGGGGAGGGGTTCACGCCCATTATTATGTCTTGTGTCCAAATGACGTGAGAAAATGATGTTATCTATTTTCATGCTGAGCTTCGCCAAAATTATTCTCCATCATTCTTATTAAAAGATGACGTTAAGATAAAAAGTTTGATTTTTTTTTACACGATGACAATGACGATGTTGTGCTTCTGTTGTTCTCTATATTTTGTTACTTCTGTGTTGCTATTTCATATTAACAAAATGAAAAGAGAAGGTTTATTAAAGAAACAGAAACAACAGAAAGCTTCAATTGTTTTCATTTCTTTTGTATAAAGATAAATGGTGACGGTGTTATTCTCGATGTCTTCTGTTCATTTGTTGTTCTTGTAACTGCTGTTGCTGTTGATTTTGCTCTTCTCCTCCTCCTCCTCCTCCTCCTCCTCCTCCTCCTCCTCCTCCTCCTCCTCCTCCTCCTCCTCCTCCTCCTCCTCCTCCTCCTCTTCTGGTTCTTGTCTTGCTCTTCTTCTTCTTCTTCTTCTTCTTCTTCTTCTTCTTCTTCTTCTTCTTCTTATTATTATTATTATTATTATTATTATTATTATTATTATTATTATTATTATTATTATTATTATTATTATTATTATTATTATTATTATTTTTCTTCTTCTTTTTCTTCTTCTTCTTCTTCTTCTTCTTCTTCTTCTTCTTCTTCTTCTTCTTTTTCTTCTTCTTCTTCTTCTTCTTCTTCTTCTTCTTCTTCTTCTTCTTCTTCTTCTTCTTCTTCTTCTTCTTCTTCTTCTTCTTATTATTATTATTATTATTATTATTATTATTATTATTATTATTATTATTATTATTATTATTATTATTATTATTATTATTATTATTATTATTATTATTATTATTATTATTATTATTATTATTACTATTCTGCTCCTCCTCCTCCTCCTCCTCCTCCTCTTCTGGTTCTTGTCTTGTTGTTGTTGTTGTTCTTCTTCTTCTTCTTCTTCTTCTTCTTCTTCTTCTTCTTCTTCTTCTTCTTCTTCTTCTTCTTCTTCTTCTTCTTCTTCTTCTTCTTCTTCTTCTTCTTCTTCTTCTTCTTCTTCTTCTTCTTCTTCTTCTTCTTCTTCTTCTTCTTCTTCTTCTTCTTCTTCTTCTTCTTCTTCTTCTTCTTCTTCTTTTTCCTCTTCTTCTTCTTCTTCTTCTTCTTCTTCTTCTTCTTCTTCTTCTTCTTCTTCTTATTATTATTATTATTATTATTATTATTATTATTATTATTATTATTATTATTATTATTATTATTATTATTATTATTATTATTATTATTACTATTCTGCTCCTCCTCCTCCTCCTCCTCCTCCTCTTCTTCTTCTTCTTCTTCTTCTTCTTCTTCTTCTTCTTCTTCTTCTTCTTCTTCTTCTTCTTCTTCTTCTTCTTCTTCTTCATTTTATGTACTTGTTATTGTTCCTGTTAATGTTACTGCTATTGTTGGGTTTCGTTTCTGTTGGTGGTGGTGGTGGTGAAGTCGTGTTTCTTAATGCTTTTCTGTGTGTGTGCGTTTGTGTTTTATTGTATGTGGTTCTATTTTTTTAGGGAACTTATGACCGGATTAAGGAAAAAGTGATTTGCCAGAACAGTAACTTCGGATCAGGGACGACAAATCCATCTAACTTCTAAGTCAAAGGGGCGAAACTCTTGATCTGCTCAGTAAAACAATTGTAAAGTAACTTTGTAGTTACTCAGGAGTTGTTTGATTTAACCTACTTTTACATTTTATGTGATGTAACGGAAATTTTCTAATCAAAATCTTTATCTTTTGTTGGGGTAAAATCAGATTATTAGCTCTCAAGATAACAGCCATCAGTTCCATCTTTGGATTTCTAATATAGGAAACAGGATACCTGTGCAACAATTATGCAGTAGCATGGGTCATAATTGCAATGCTATAGTCCTGTTATCTCGCCATCTTCACCTCCAATAAATGGGGGAGTGGGAAGTAATCAGGTGTAAAATTTGAGAGGATTGACTGTCTTAATATTTGCCAGATTTTACTGCGCTGGATTGGATTCTCAAGAATTAGCTATCTAGATCTAGATAATTGATTAGGAGAGCGGTAGAGATCAGGATGGGTGCGAAAACATTTTGCTTTGATTTACATAAGGCTTGAATTAGAATAATTAGCTTATTTTGTAAAATCCAATCTTTTTATAGATCTTTTTTTAAAGATTGATTATCAAAAAAATTAATTAAATACTACGCAGCTATGTATTCCCGTAAAGCAGTGCACCAGTAGACACTCTTTGCAATTCATGGCGCTGTAATAAAGTAAATTGGGAAAGTACAGAAATAGTTGATTTATCGTATTGAAAATAACAGCAGCTTGAGCAGTAATGGCATCGTGGGAATTACTCCATGTGCGCAGTAAAATCAATATCTTCATTTCTTGGAAATCATACAGATTATTTATCAAAAACAGAACATTATTTTATAGAGAGAGAAATCACGACGAGAAAGCGAAGACTGCAAAAACTACAACAACAACAACAACAACAACAACAACAACAACAACAACAACAACAGCAACAACAACAACAACAACAACAACAACAACAACAACAACAACAACAACAACACCATCAGCAACATTAACAGGAACAATATGAAGACTTCAAGAGAAAAAACACCTCTTTACCTACCTGAAGCCGAGCCAATCATTTTTTATTCGTTTTTTAAGTGGTCCCATTTTGACTCACCAATTCCTGAATGGAGGCACTACCTGAGGAAATGTTGATAAATTGAGGCTGGTGTTATCAACAAAAGACAATCTCAACCTTTCTATTTTAAAACTGATAAAATTTTTATTCCGCAGTTGTCTCACTTGACGTCAATTTGTTCAGATTGAAAAAAAAATTTTTTTTAAATAAATCACTGCTTTCTAATTTGGCAAGATGGGAAAAGTTAAACAGGATTTTAGAAATCCCGTTTAAGCCAAAGGGATCTGAAAAATAAACAATCTTCTATTTTCTCTTCTCTCTTTTAACTTAATTTTCATGCGCTGTATTGCGCGAGTAGTAACATGAGATATTTATTTTATTTTTTTTTTATTTTTCCTTCAAATCGATTGCGTAATCAATGTGTCATTCATAATAACTATTTTTTAATACTATCCACTCATCTATGTAACTATCTGTCTACCCATCTCTGTGTCCATCTAGTTTGCCTAAGTGTCTGTATAGAATTTTTTTTCCTACCTATTATTCTGTCAATCTATCTATCTGTCATTCTATCTATGTGTCTATCTACCCCCTTATATCCATGTGTTCTTCTATTTTTTTTTATTATATATTCTCTCCAACTATCTGTTTATGTTATTCGTTATTTGTTATTCCGACTATCAATCGGTCAAAAGATAGAGCAATTGCATTCTTAAGCACTGGACTAATCCTAATTGTTCTAATGCACAATGATAGCTAACTGGAAGAGGTTGTGTCTATCTGTCATAATAACCTACATCATTTTCAACCTCATCAATTTTATCTATCTATCTATCTATCTATCTATCTATCTATCTATCTATCTATCCATCTATCTATCTACATATATCGATATATATATATATATATATATATATATATATATATACATATATTATGGGTCAATCCATCGTTAATAATTATGGCTATGTATGATTATGTTTGTATGCTTTCTATGTTAAAAAGGCTGGAACCTGGCAGTCATGGAAGGACATTGTATGAGTTAACAAATAAAAAGAACAATCAGGAGATATAACAATAGGAGCTAGACAACCTCTTGAGCATGAAGTAAAATATATTGAAGCTTATAACTATAGTTTGGAGATGTAAGTACATTCGTTAATTAAATATCGATAAAGAAAAGAGGGAGTACTAGATGTTTTGGGTTTACAATAGGTGAAATATTGTTGGAGAGTGAATGAAAGAAAAAGAAAGAAAAAAAAAAGAGACAGACGGTTGGGATCGGAACCTCAAGCAGTTTCAATAGAAGATGTGTACACAACTGTAAGAGAGAGAAAGAAAGAGAGAGAGAGAGAGAGAGAGAGAGAGAGAGAGAGAGAGAGATGGGGGGAGAAAGTAAGAGAGAGAGAAAGAAAGAAAGAGAGAGAGGGGGAGAAAGTAAGAGAGAGAGAGAGATGGGGAGAGAAAGTAAGAGAGAGAGAGATGGGGGGGAGAAAGTAAGAGAGAGAGAGATGGGGGGAGAAAGTAAGAGAGAGAGAAAGAAAGAGAGAGAGGGGAAGAAAGTAAGAGCGAGAGAGAGAGAGATGGGGAGAGAAAGTAAGAGAGAGAGAAAGTAAGTTAGAGAGAGAGAGAGAAAGTAAGAGAGAGAGAGAGAGAGAGAGAGAGAGAGAGAGAGAGAGAGAGATACGAGATAACACTTTAATACAAGATGTTGGTCACATGAAAACCACGATTCAAATGACAGTGATTTTCATACATTTCGTATAGCCAGGGACTTAAGAAGGAAGGAAGGATATGAGAGAGAAAGAAGATA